>NDXB01000009.1:16885-33654 GCA_002631895.1 Agapornis roseicollis
TTTTTTTCTGATAAATAAAATTTTACTCAGACTGGCTGTCATGGTTAAACCAGTTACATTCACTGAAAATCCTGTGGTAAATATTGGTGGTTTGCTGCAAATCAGTACTTGGCTGAAGGGAAATATCTGAGACTGTATCTGTCGAGAAAGACAAATAATAGTAAGGTCTCCCTAGAATCATTGAAGCATTAGAGAGGCTTTTACCCATCTGGTCCACAGGATTAGAGCAAAGGAAAAAGAAAATTAAAAAATAAGCAAAGAAAAGCAAAGCAAAGACAAAAGAAAGCAAAGAAAAGAGAAAAGAAAAACCAAGAAAAGAAAATGAAAGGAGAAAAGAAAAGAAAGGAAAGGAAAGGAAAGGAAAGAAAAGAAAAGAAAAGAAAAGAAAAGAAAAGAAAAGAAAAGAAAAGAAAAGAAAAGAAAAAAGAAAAGGAGAAGGAAAGTAGAAGGAGAGGAGAGGAGAGGAGAGGAGAGGAGAGGAGAGGAGAGGAGAGGGGAAGGAAGGTGAAGGGAGGGGAGGGGAAAGGAGGGGATGGGAGGAGAGGAAAAGGTAAAGGAAAGGAAAAACACATGGTCTTTTTGAGACAAAGTGAAGAGATATAAGAAGGATAACAGATCTGAAAGACTATGGGGAAATTAAGATCAAGGATAAGGAGATGGACTGTAAGTAACATACAGCTTACTTGAGGAAAACCTATCAAAACAGTACTGTTTAACTGTGTTGTCCTAATTTAACTTTAAAAATGTGTGCTTCTATTACAAAAAGGAAGGATTGCTTGATCCAAAGAAGAGATTGTAAAAAGGATTTGGGAATCTAATGAGACAAAAAAAAAAAGATGGGAGCAGAGGGCAAACTGAAAGACAACACTCAGCATGAGCTCCAAAGTTAATGTTACAAGGAAAAGATTAATTTAACTCTTTTATGTGTTAATGGAAAACAGTTTAGAAAGCAAGTCTTTTTGCCCAGCAACAGAACTTTTGAGCTGATATGGAAACCCTTTCAAGATCAGTAGCAAAAATTTTAAAGCCTGTGCTGTCACTAAGCAAGTCCAGTAATAAATACAATTACAGGTACACTTTAGGGGGTGCAGGAAAATCTTTAAGATTCAAAGAATTAATATAGTTTGATCAGTTTTCTTTAATGAGCATGCAATTTAGAAGTGTCATAACATAAACAAATAGTCTAAAAAACTTCAGCATTCAAAATCTAAGCAAAATATTTAAATATTGTTTCTCACACTGTGAAGAGCAGTTGTATTTGGTTTTATTTTACATTTCAGTCCCTTTCATGAATATATTCTTTTGAATTTTTCAAAATGATGAAAACTTTCATGAAATAAGAAAACAATTTCCCTGCCAGGTCTAATAACAGTGCGTAAGTACTTCCATGGGTAGAAAGCACTAAAGCGGTTATTAATGAAACAGAGAAAAGTGTAACAAGAATCAAGGGCTGGAAACTGAAGCCAGACAAATTCAAATACATGAGAAAACAGAGATTTTAAACAGTGAGGATAATTAACTGCTGAAATAAACAGCCAGCAGGAGCAGGAGGTTTTCCATCACTGAATGTTTTTTAAAATTACCATTAAGGGCCCACTTCAAACTGCCTTCTCTCTTTTCCAAGCCTGTAAAGACAACCTGCCTTGTGCACCATTTTAAAACACCCAACTGATTGTCCTTTCTATAAAGGGTAAAAATACTACAGCCCTAGGTATGATTTGATGGACTTGACTCAAGCCTTCAAATTTTAGCCTCATGATTCAGTGTGATATTTAAAATGAATATGTAGTACGTTGCATGACTTAGTCAGACAACACAGTACTGATGTGAAGGCTCATTTCACAGCACTGAGAGGAGCTATTTGATGAAAACAACAGAAAACACAGAGGTGATAGTGAACATCATGCCAAACTGCAAGATTTCCCACCCACTTCAGATTCAGCTGAGTCTGCTGATCGGGGTATGTCTCAAAATGCCTATACAGCATCTTTGAGTTGCATTTTACTGTGAGTTTAAGGTTAAAAGGCAGGGATTTTTAAAGAAAGTAGGAAGCCCCAGTGAAGAAGAGATGGTTAAATACTGGGGTTTTTTTGTACTGTATTATTGCTGTTTTTTAAAAAATGTATTGAAAAGTAGAGGTGTTTAGATCATTAGCGTGAGCCCCTTCAGCATCCAGAAGTTCAAAAACTAGTCCAAGTCTCTAAAGTGAAAACTAACTACTTTCAACAGTAAGTATGGCTCAGAGGCCCAAGCCTGACTTGCACTGCACATTCCTTTAATTTTTCAAATATAACTTGTCTTTGTATTACTAATGAACATGATTACTGTAGGATAGTTGAACCCAAAGACCCCAGTGAGGATAGTGTAAAAATACAGACAAATAGACAGCTTTCACACAGCACAGCTTATGATCTGAAAGGCACAAAGAGGTACAGGGTTAGGTATGGAGATATAACTTCCAAGCAAATGAAAACAGTAATATTTGGCAGAACTCTGCTAGCTGAATCCTTTCTTGTTCATTTGTCTTTTGCAATAGGATCAGAGGTTAAATGAAGGAATGGCAGGAATATGGAGGTTAATAAAAGGACAACAAAACATGAAAAGGAAGGAATAATTACAGTATGCTGTCTGTCTGGTTCTGTTCTACCTACAGAGTAGGTAGACATGAAATTAGAGGGAGTTTTAAGCAATTCAAAGAATTTTTCAAGTTACTTTTCAGATGTGAGCAGATTCTTTCTTCAAAATTATGGAGGAAATGTGGGAACAGGTTATTCTGAGCATTCAAAGCTCTATGCAAATATTTCCTTAAATAAATAATTTGGTAAAACAATGGGTAAAAAAATGTGTCTAACCAAACCCTCAAACTCTACATGTGAACTTGCCATAAAGCTGAATAATACACTTCTTCAGGTAGTCATTTACTTACTCCAACTCAGTCTATAATTAAAACCAAAAGTAAAATAAAAAGTAGAACTGATGTAATTTTTAATATGCTTGAAAGGGCAGAAACTATTAGCCTAGAAATGCTAAAGAGGGGCAAAACCTTCTAGAGTTAATTTAGAAACCTGTGAATGCCAAGAGAGATTGCCATCTCTTCTGTCTTACCATTTGGGTTCTATTATAATTTCTTTAAAGATACCTCTTCTGTTAAATTGAAGATGTGGATTGTAATTTATAAAACAAGTGTATCAGAAGTGTGAGGGTATAGAGCACTGCAACCCACCTGGCATTCAGAGGAGAAATCTAGTTAGAGCTAGTCAGTAGAAAAAGCTTAAAGAGCACTTCCATTCACCACATAGGTGCCTCAGTGTATTCAAGTAAGAGCAATGACTCTGTCCTTGGTAAAGGTCTATAATCTCCTAAGTGAAGTTTATGATTTTTCAAAAGCTATTCATGCCTATCATTTTAATGTGACAGTGGCCACAGTAGCCTGCATTCCCACTGCTTAGAGTGCCTGTTCAGGATGTAGTGCACAGGAGCTCAAGCCCTTCTTGTGTCTGAAGGGATTTAAACCCACACTCCCTTCTTCTCTAGTGAAAACACTGTACATTGTCATACAATTGCTTAGGCTGATGTGACGAAGAGGCATTCTCAGTACTTTTTCTAAACCTTCTTTACCATGCAGAAAATACAAAAAAGAAAATGTCACTGTTAAGTTGGACTGAAACTAGCATCTGGTGAATAATTTCTGGAATCATTTCAATAGATACACTGTTAAAAATTGGATTACATAAATATTGAAAAATTACCTACTTTAATGCAAACAATGAGCACATTGATTTATTATGCTAAATAGCAATAATTGCATATTAGCTACCTTGTCTCTGGCTTTAATTTAAATTGTTAATTAATATTGATAGTAGAGGTATGAATTAGCAATTCCACTCCATAGTAAAATTATCTTAAAAGGAATCTATTTATAGAACAAATAAACAAAAGAAGAATTCTACCTTCTTTTATACACATTCTTGTAAAAACATAATGTGCTCTGACACTTTTGAAACTTTTGTTATCATAAGTGGGCGTCTAAGGTATTTCCTTATAGCCTTCCTCTCTCCACAGGCAGCTAATCATTGGCAGGGCAATCGTTCAAAATTATGTTACAGATAAGGGAACAAGGGTTAGAAACAATAAAGAAGTTAAGGGAGTTGGACATACATCATATTAAGTGCTGAAGAGTCTGAAAAACACCCAGCTTAGGAAATTAAATCTGTAAACCTGAATTAAGAGCCTAAGGGTGGTGTTCACTGGTGCTTTCCTCTAGTGGCAAAAACTGCAAGAACTTTCTGCTTCTTCCTCACTCCCAGTTATTCATACAGCAGTATGCTGTTCTCTCAATCTGTTCAGATACAGCTGTCTGCAGAGAACATTGTAAATGGATTCACTGGATTTTCACAGCACTGGAGCTGAACAACAGTAAAGAAGATCTTGGTTTTTAACCTAACCCAGGTCACTTCAGTGATCCCATTTATAAGAGAGACCTTAGATCATCTGCCAAGACAGTGAACTACAGAGTCAAGATGCATGGCACTTTTACTTTCTGGGGTGCAAGAGAAAATATGTTCCTGAATCCACACCTAAGAATGGGATTTAAAAGAGGAAGATGTATGAAGGTGTGGTCCCGTAGTCATTTGTGTTTTGTCATTTCATAATAATTTCATACTACATCAATTGCTGAATCATAAAGAACTGCAGAAGGCTTGGAGTATAGGACTGTATTTCTGTTCAGGTAATCAGAGCAGATGATGTGAATTTTGTGCTGACTCCATACTTTTAACCAAGGTTTATGCTTGCTTTAAGTTGGTAGATGACACCTGGAGCAGCATAAAAAGCAGAGTGGTACAGACAGCTAATATTTTATCTAGCATAAGGCCAACAAAGAAAAAAAGTTATTCCTTCAAAGGCTTATAAACCTGCTTGTCAAAATAGCCATGTGGCTGAAGTCTTTTGTAGTAGGTGCTGTAGAGTAGTAGGTACTCTAAACCCATATTTATTATCACATCAAAACAGCATGAAATGGCTTAAGTCAGCACTTAGCTCAGCCAGTCCAAAGTATTAAAAAGGGATCTGGTTGACTTTTCCAACACACAGCAAGCTAAGTCTGCCCTTTGACTGTGAAAAATTTTTTCACTCTTTTCTTTGTAAAAAATACACATCAATGATATGCTTTTCCTCTGCTTTGCATATAGCCTAGCTGTTAAATTATTTGATTAGAAACTTGAAACTCTGTGCTTAGTATATCCTCTTGCTAAAGTACTAAAACTCTTCAGCTGAATCTTTACCTAAAGCCCTAACAAAGATGCTGCTGAGGATTCTGAGTGGACTGTTTCAGAGTGGGACAACTGGGCACCCAGAAATTATTCATTCAACCAGACAGGAAAGCAGATGAGATAACATGTGTCCATAGCCTAAAGATTAATAAGCTCTGAATGGCTACTTGGGAGTATTTGTCCTTGCTCCTAACAGACTTTGTGATTTTTAATACAGTGATTTTTAGAAATCTCTGGATTTTCATCCTTTCTTTTCTGCAGTGCGTGACCTGCTAGTATGCTGGTACTCTCTGTGCAGGTTACAGGAATTCATACTATACCTGTTTTCAAACAAACAAAAACACATCACCACCCCCAAGCAAACAAAAATTCACAAAACCAAACCAAAACTAAACTTAATAAAAAAACCCCAACAACCTAACATGTTTTATTTTTTAATTTATTATTGGGTGGTCCCTGCAGGACCAATGATTTACCACATGACAAACAGAGACCTATTCTTAGTACAGACAAAACTGCTTTCCCAAGTTGTACTGTGCTCCTCTGGACACAGTAAGGGTGGATGCAATGTTGTGTTTCCTTTTCCTGGCTAATCCCTTTCACAATACTACAGACTAGCACAGTTATTTTAACTGCAGCCAGAACTGACTCCTTCCAGACCTCGTTAGTGCTTTCATAGGTTGGACAGGGGTGATCCATAGCAATACATAATGCTTATTTGTGACACAGACAATGTGAAGATAATGCTTTTCTTCAAAAAGTGATTTATGACTGCCTAGAGTCACTCTTAGACAGCACACCAGGGCATATGATATGAAAGTTCTGTATTGACAGGATAATAAAAACTTCATTCAACCTAAACTATTTACCTGCTCTTTCTTAACTACAGCAGTACATGGGTCTCTCTCAACCTCACAGAATCTTTATTTACCCAGCTTTCTTCGGCAAAGAAATACAATCACAGATGAGAACTGCATATCTGTTTCTACTAGAGTGAAATCCATAGCCTCATGTCAAGTTTCTAAGCTCCCTACTGTGAACTGGGTGCTCAAGAGTAAATTTAAACATAATTTTGCATCTTGTATGGTAAACAGGAAAACATGCAGGAGGGCGATGGGTCAGACAGGTCATGGAAATTTGATTTTAGCATTAGCTTGAACTCCAGTAACATGGTATTGCTAATAAATTCATTTTACATTCAGAACATAGTTCAGTCTGCAACTATTTTGTTGTAGAGTACAAGACATTGTTCTTATCCATTAACTCAGTGATCTGAATACTCACATAGTTTGAAGGAAAACTTGAGTACATCAGTTTCCTCTACCCAATGTACAGCTTTAATTTCCCAGAAAATAATATATAACTTCACAACTAGACATGTTCTCTGTTCACAAAGAATGTGTGAGAATTCTTTCTGTTCTCCTCCCCATCCCACTGGAAGGGGGTGGGAGGGAAAAGGTGGACACTGAGTGAGCAGCTGTATGATTCTGTGTTAGTGGCTGGGTTTAAACCATGACATATATAAATCTCCTTAGTTTTCAGTAAACCTATGGCCAAGGTTTGCTACTATTGATATATTTATTGATGCCAATAAAAGGAAAGCAAGTATAAACTTGAGCAGAAATTAAAATTACTAAGAGGACATCTAAAATGCAATTTACAAAAAAGCACAGCATGTAGGATTTGTCTGGGCAAAAGTAGAACCCTGTATTTGAGATAGTCACCTTAGACGCTATTGGTAGTCAGTGGAGAGAAATTAGTACTTTAGTGGAGAAAAATTAGTACTTTCAAGTAAGTTTTGTCTCATAATTGCCACAGAATTGTAAAATAACTCAGGTGATTCTTCTATTTTCTGTGAAGGTTATCGCATCAGATGTAAATGCCATCACTGTAGACATCTAAATTTTGTTGATATGAATTACACCCAGAAATGAATTGAAAAGCACCATATCTTCTACTATTTCTAGTATAAACAGTAAGACATTATGTTAACACAACATGATGTGAAAAAATTTGTTGTTCATTTAGGCTACCAGGGAAAAAAATTAATAAGGAAAACACAGGAGCACTACAGACATGGTGGTATTGGAAAATGAAGTACCTGGTATTACTCTTCAGAGGTAAAATACGTGGGCATTTTATTAAATACTGAATCAGCAAAAATATTTACTGTGAGACATTTTTGTTCATTTCTGACCATGATGTTGATGGGATTAATGAATTAGTCAGCACTACTAGTGTTGATAAATCACTTCCTTGGGCAGCAACCATCCTTTCAAATGACCACGGGTTGCTGATTAGACAGGTTCCCACTTATTCAAGCCTTGACAGCTTTTCTAGAAAAGTTCCAAGGAAGTTTGGTTGCTTAAGGAGTATGGATATACATACTTTTTTGTCTGTCCCAAAAATGTTTCCAGAAAATTCTGGAAAAAAAAATAAAAAAACAAGCTGGAATTTTATCACATAAGCAAGCATTAAAAAACAAAACAAAACAAAACAAAACAAAAAAAAAAAAAACCCACAAAAAAATCAGTAGTGATTTCTCAATTCTATCTAGATAATTTCCAGGGTCTGAACATTTCCCACCACTTGGGTTTCATAGAATAATCTCGTACAAGCAAGTGCTTTTGACGTTCCTTTCAAATGAAAACCAAACAGTATTTGCTGGTGAAGTAGAACAGTACATGGAGCTGACACTAATGCTTTTTTGATTCCACACAGCAGTTGAAGAGTAGAATTCTATTTTAGCTCATGGAAATGCTAACTTAATATCTATCTTTACCTTACTGGATTAAAATTCAATAACTCAAAAAGCACTTTAGACACCAGCTTTGACTGAACTCTGGAAGATGGACCAGGGCACTTTTTTCACTTTGTTTGGAACAGATTTAAACTGATTTCAAAGAATGGCTTATCTTTTGGTGCTGGCTTTAATGGTCATTTATATGTTTTACCTGTCAGTCCTCAGATGAACATACTGAACAACTATTAGACAAGATATCTAGGTCTACATCACCTCTGCTTCCAATACAAAGGGCAACAGATTTTATTTTTTTTTTCCCTCATGTTGACTTAATAGTATTGCCACCTTAGAATAAGATATTTGAAGATGTGTAACATAAATATTTGAACTCCTATCCACAGCCAAATACTGAGCTTAGGTTTCTTATCTGCCCATAAGGCCATGGTAAAAAAGGAGACCTCCATATCTTTGCTTTGAAAAGACAGGTTTACACTTCATCCACAAGGACAAATATCTGCTTATCCTTTGAGAAAGAAAGAAGAGTGCTCAATTTAAAAAAATCTGCAGAGTTTACTTTTGATACAGCCAGGTTACTCTCTGTTGTCAAGACCAAAGTATTTATATATGGAGATAGTATTTCTGGAACCTAAGCAACTCCAGTGTAAACCCGTAAGAATTTAGGCACCTACCAGATCTCTAGCCATCTATGTAAAGGTTCCTAATAGTTTGAAATACTTTGGTATCTTGAAATCAAGAATCTTAAACTTGAATGATCATATGTAGCTGTCCACTGTTTCACTGGATGTTTAAGCTTTTATCGATGCTCTCTTTACAAAATTCCCACCTTTCTTGTGAGCCAGTTTGCTTGGGCATCTTTAGCCAGATACGAAGACAGTTTACAAGTAAGATGTATACAGTCTAAAAGTATAAATCAATTATGTGCCGGTTAACACACATAACATAAAGAGAATCTACTAAGCTATGAGCGTACACTCTGGCATGACACTCAGTGAGATTTCACTGGCTGGATAAGCATCAATGAAGAGTGAAGGATCACTGGCCACAGCTTTTTGGAACCATCCTCAGGGGTGGAGCTGTCACCTTCCTCCTGTTGGTAGCTTCAATGGTTTGACTCCAATCCAGTAACTCCTGACTGCCTAGTCCAGTGATTCCACCCAAGCCACTGCTAGTTGATGGTAAAAAGAATCAGGGAAAGAGAATAGCAGGCAAAGTCTACAAATTCTGCTTGGTTGCTGCACATAGCTTTTAAGCAAAATACCACCTAACACATACAAACACAGCACTGTTCATCATACTGGGACTGGTAATTTGTCCAGAGTTCAGAAATGGCTAAAAAAAAAAAGCTAAATAGCAAGACAGTACTTCCAGTGCTAGCTGTCCAGGCCAAAAGGGGAAGAGAAAGGAAATACCACGTTTGTGATGAGATATTACCACTGCGGCTTTCTGTAAATGTGTGATTAATGTAACTTTTTGCTCCATTGGGAATTTAGCTCATGATCTTTTCTTGGAAAGAAATGCTAGTGCAGCAGTGTCATTGCTCCAAAAGTTGAGAGATCATCACCCTGTGTGTCCAGTAGTTTGTGAAGCCATACGTCATATGTGAGGATACAACAATGAATCTTTCATGGCCTTGTAAGGTATTTGTTAACAGACTGGACTAGTTCCCAGCTGAAATACTTTCAAACTATGTTTGTTAAAATGGAGTGTGAAGAAGTCCTATTAGGTCCAGTAAAGTAGTCTTTACCTCTATCTGTTGTTTACACAAGTCTACACTAGAAGAATGTTCACAGTCCACTCCAAAGATAGACACATGAGCAGGGATAGAATGAGAATGGGGTGCTACTCAACCCCCCTGCAAGGAAAGTCTATAAAACTTTTTTCCGCACCTAATATGTGTGGTAGTCTATTAATTTTTCCACACCGACATACACTTCACTAAGCTGCTTAGACTCGGTGTATTTCTATCCTCCAAAGCTGTCACATTTAATGGGAAAGAATTCGTTTCATTCCAGACAGCCACACCAAATGGAAGTAAACTACCCAACATGCTTGCTGCTAAGTTTTTCATCTCAGTGTATTGATTTTAAAGCTTGTACCTATTTCTTCCAAATTAACCTTTTATTTTCCTGAGTTATATAAATAAATAATGTGATAGAAAGCAAGTGAAACTGAAGAGAGAAAAATCAACAGCACTATTTTGAGATCCTGAGCAAACTACTCTGAGCTTTCTTCAAGGAAAAACACTTCTATGTCTCTCATCTCATTTTGGTTTTAGATGTGTCAGTTTTACTGATTCCAAGAATATTAACCTGATCAAAATTTAACTAAGATAAACAGAGAGATAGTATCATACATAATACATAAAATAAAAATGCATACACTACTCTGCTGGAATTCTTTTATTTTGATATAATTCTCTGATATTCTTTAAGATGCTCACTTTAAATGTGAAACAGATAAAGAATTTATGATCAAAACTCTAAACCTTGCCTCCTGTGTCTTCTGATATACCCTTAAAGAACTGATTAACAGTACTTTATCTTGAAATAGTCACTGAAATGTAAACAATCTACTCAATATTGTGTCCAGTGCTGCTGCAAATTCAAACCAAGAAAAAAAGTGGAGATTATGTTCTCTATGGTATGCCTGCTGGAAAAAAAGAAAATAAATGCTCTGGCAAAATTAACCTCTTACATTTAACTCAGTGGTGGATCCAAAGTTTCTGCCTTTTCTTATAGAACTCCAAGGTCTCTTGTCTTGCCTTTTCCAATAAAAGAGCCACAGTGTCAGCTGTCAGCACTTTTCTTCTCTTTCTTTGAAGTGAGTTTTGTTACTGCAGGGCAGTATGGTGCCTGACCTGAGTTGGCCTGTATTGCCCTATGAAAACATGGCTTAGTGGAGAAGTAGGTAGGCAGTTTAATAGCTGTCTGTATCAGCAGAAGATACTGGACTGTTTGAAAGGCAACCTCCCTCCCACACCATCCAACCTTATTTTTCTTCACAAGGATATGGAGAAAAGCTGCAACCTGGGAGGGCAGGGAGAGAAGAAAATTTAATGCTTGAAGTCCTTAGTGATAATTTTGAGAGGAACCAGGAGTTCAAGAAGTAAGTGAAGGTAGAAAAAAAATGGGATTTACTTGACTGGTCAAGAATCAGTCACATTTTATTATTTTTATTCTCCAAATTACCTCATTTTTTCCTATCTGTTTGCATCATCTCTCAGTTCTGCCTTATTCTTATAATCATTCCTCTGTAGAGTCTGCAGCACTTTGCACAAGAGAGTCATATTCATATAATTTTACCCTTTGCCTAATGTTCTGAAAACTTTTTCACTTCTGGCTCATTTCAGGATCCTCATATATATTTTCCTTTCTGGGGTAATTTCCAGACTTGCAACCACACTCCTGCTTACATTACCCTAAATGGGATCATGACTCCTTGTATTTGAGAATTCCTGTTCTAGAATAAGTAATCATGAGGTGAAAAATGTAATGGCAAAACTATCATTGAAAAAAGCAAGGTCATATTAGAACAGAAAGAAGAAAATGACCAAACGAATTGAAATGCAAGGAAGATGAACAAAAATTTAAAAATGAAATAGAAATTATATGGAGGAGAGTGCGTAACATTTATTAAAGGTGCTTTGAAAATGCCTCATAATGTAAAATCTTTTCTAATTAGCTTCCAAAACAAAGAATTGCACATTAGTATCCATAAATATAAAACTTCGTTCATCTTATCTGCATAGAAATAAGCTACATTACCTTGAATGAATTTGATTCTTGGTCTGGAAATTGCTTTTTTTCTGAAAGTAAGATGCCTGTAATCCATCTTAATTCTACATCACATCACTTTCAAGAACAAATATATTGAGTTTTATTCATTCTTTATTAACTGACTCATACTTTATCAACATGTTTACAGCATGCTTCTGATTCTGATCAATGTCTTAAAATCTAACCCAAATGTGTGCCTTGACTGAATAAGTTAAGACACTATTTCACCTCAACAAAATGCAAATCTCTTCCTGAAAAGAGTTTTTAATTTCCTACAATATTCTGAGAGAAAAAAAGTCCCTCTGCATCTTAATCTGCACCGTGTAAGAATGTGCACTGATTTGTCTTGTTCATATGCATTTCACACTGGAAAGTGTGTTACCTCTAAAAACTAACACTCAGTATCTTAGACTGACTTTCTCTCAAAACCTGAATGCTCAAAGACCATGAAAAGGGTGAGAAGGAGCCCATCAATGTTGTATAGTAAAATTTCTAAATGAACTGTGGTGACTGTTCTCCTGGCAGTACTAAATAACTCTCCAAAAGGGTGAGATTTCAAAACTCTGCTTTTTGCAAAGGACCAGCTAGCCAGGCACTGAAAGGAAATCTTAACTGAAGGAAATCTTGCCACATCTTCCAAATTCTGTTGAGCCTGCGCTTACTTACTAAACAACCCTACAATTTATTTAAGGAAGACACAAGAAAAACAGAAGGGAAGCAAAAGTTATGAATAAATTTATCATTCCTGCAAGCAGTTACAAGAAAATTATCTCCATCCTTAATTAATTCTAACAACAGCCAGCTCTTGAGTCTGACCCCGTCCTCTGTTTAACAGCCTTGGAAGGGAAGTCTGACTGCCCCTGTTGTGCAGTGACCTGCAGAGTTGGATCCTAAATACTAATAAACAGGAAGAAAATGAATATGCATAGATAGTGAATTTTGTTTGTGTTGAGAAAAGCTGGTCCTATTTACACATGCTGCTTCAGTTAGCAAAGCAACTGAGAGCATGATAAAAGCCCTGTCCAGCCTGCAAATGAGTCTTCTCAGATTAAGAGGTGAAATATATCTTGTCCAGGCCAAGGATGATAATTAACAATTCTAGTCATAGTATTGCAATAAGCATGATTTACAACATTTTATGCAGCTCTCTCCATCTTCAGGTATTCAGATACTAAGTAATTAATTCTCCTGGCAATCCTTTGAAATAGACAAACAGCTCCGTGCTACATACAGGGAAACCAGCAGACACAGAAGCATGATATGATCAACTAGACAGAAACAACTGAGGTTTTGTAGTATAAGAAGTTACTGGCCACCTCACCTCAGAAGAGATAATTCTCTTCATCGACATTGCTCATTGATTAAAAGTCATATAGTTAAGCTCTATCTCTCACAAAGTTAAAATGAGAAACTGCTGAACATTGTAGATTATTCACAATGACAATGAGCATATCTTAACTGCAAGGTAATAATTTCCATTTGAGGTACACTAACCTCCTGAAATAGTTCAAACGTGATCCTATAAATTGATTGTGTATAACCTATGTCAAATCTTAATGGTAAAAATAATTCATTTCTGCTACCCTTCATTTTCATTATTAGGACATCTAAATAACAAATGCAGTTTTAGAAATAAATATGAAAGTATAAATACAAATGAAAAAATAAAAATAAATAGAAATAGAATCATAGAATCAACTAGGTTTGAAAATTCCTTTAAGATCATCATGTCCAACTTTTACCACAGGACTGCAAAGACCACCCCTATACCATGTCACAGAGGGTCTCATCTACACAGTTCTTAACACTTCCAGGAACGGTGATTCCACCAGTTCCTTGGGCAGTCTGTTCCAATACCTTATCACCCTCTCTGTGAAGAATTTTTTCCGAATATCCATTCTAAAAATAATAAAATCAGAAACAGAAACGGAAATAATAGAAATGACACACACATAAAATCTGAATAAAGAACAAAGTAATTCAGAGCCAAAAGTTGTTCATTTACACACACACCATACACTAGGAAAGTTTCCAAAAAAGCTTGGAAATTATGAGTTATGCAAGGGTATAGAGTATGGAGTATGCAGTATGAAATTAAACATTACACATAATTTCTATTTCATAATATGTATCTCCATATTTACAAATAACAGCAATGTGCCTTGCAGCCTAACTCATACAAAGTCAACTGTATAATTCAGGGTTAAACACTGATGATTCAAAACTAAAGCCAAATTTTAAAGTACCTTCCTGTCCAGAGCTGAAATGCAATGTCTGTGTTATTTCAGTCCACAAGTGCAAAACCTCAGAGGTTTGTAATATCTTTTGTTATCTTGTTATACCTTTCCAAGCAAGATCCCAGACTGATCCAGTAGCTGAACAGAGCAATAGCACTTTGGAAAATGGTGTTAATACACAAAAATTATATGTACCTATGTTGTGATCAGGATCAGTACTGACCTATATAACACCTCAGTGTTTCATTTTTGGTGCCTGTTCCCCTGCAGCTAATTTATTTTGGAAAAAGTACAAAGAGAAGCTTGGCATTCCTTGGTGTTTTGCTTAAGACAAAGCATATTATTCACCTTTTTCAAGACCATGTGCTTACAGAATAACCCCAAATATATACTTGATATATGCTCTTATTCAGTTGAACTGAAGAAATCTGCCACATTTTACCTGCATTTGGCTACAGTTCAACTGCAAGTGAAGTGAAACATAGGTATTTTTTATCCAACCCACAGGAGTAATTTACGTTTCAATTAACATATGCTAGTATGTGACTTTGAGAACATTAGGAACTATTGCTCTACAGATGAAGAAATGATGACTGATTTTCTGTAACAGCTTTAAATACAAAGGAATATTATGTCAAATGTATAGCTTGATCCATGTACCAAGACACTTTCAAGTACTTTATGATGTGATATGACTTCACCTACACTTTTAGTTATATATTAAAAACAAAGCCAACCAAAAAAGCAACCCCCAGAAAACCTGCAGTTACCTGCATACATTCAGAATTGCATTAGGAAGTGCAGAATATGCAATCTATTTTTTTTTTATTTTTTGAGATACGGACTTTGACAGTGTCATACTGGAGGACTAATGAGTGAATGTTAATTTTAGTATTTTTTATTTTAAGGAAAGAATGCCTCATTCCCACTGTTATAGATATGAGACACCAATGCTCTGAAAGAAACTTAAGAATGTTCAAGTCTAACCACAGGAAAAATCATGTTCAGTACACTAGACTAACCAGATATGCAAAGGATGGATGCTCAAGAATCTGTCTGAGTCAGAAACTAAATGGTCTGATAGTAGAAAATTAATTTGTCATAAAGCCCATTTACTTTATATACTTCTGTGATCCACTACCATTTTATCTGAGCACCTCACAAAACTTAATTACTTTGGTGTCCACTCAGATTTGGGATACTTCAGTCACATTCAAACAACGTTAAATTTAGAGAAGGTCACATTTGTGTACTCACACCAGTGTGGCTATATGGTTCCAAAGTCCAGAATCGAGACTGATGGATTGATTTCAGTTGTTGATTTTCCCCACTATCAACTGACAACCACATATTCAACTTTTCACTAGTGACTTTGGCACTCGCTAACTGAAAAAGAAAAAAAAGCCAAAAAACAAACAAACAAAAAAAAAAACCCACCCCAAACCAAAAGAAAAGATAAAAAAAGATTCTATCCACATGTGTTCACCCCTGATACGTTTTCTGCCGCTAGTCTTCTGATGTCTTGCTATCTACCTGTAGGATTAGAACTCTCAAGAAATACCATTAAAATGCTTTTTGGCATTTTAAGTAATATTGCCTATCAGGTTTGGTGACCCGCTGATGTGTTTTGCTCTCTGCTTGATGTACAACTGTTACTTATGGAAGATAGTGTAAGTTGTTTACTGTAGTGTTGTCCTGTATCAACACGTTTCATTAAATAAAATGATTTCAAGAGGGTGCCAATGTCCTAATGCCTAGACAGTTACCATTTGTGCTTTACATAATTTTCTGCTATTTTGTTATGAATAGATAAAAGACTCCTGAAATTAAAGATTTGTCAGAAGACCTCCACATTCCAGACACTAGAAAATACAAAAAGTTTATGGAGAAATTACAACCTCTGTAAGAGGAGGTCCTGATTCTCTTTTCACCTATGGTGTTGTATTAAGAAACAGTTTAATTTTAAGGAAATTTATTTATGCAGTAATAAAAAGAGAGCAGTTTCCAGCACAGTTTCCTCCTTTCAGTTCGTTCTCTAGCCTATATACTTTCTCCTGGACTTTAAGACACATAATAGAGCTTATAATGTATCAATTCCTAAGGCCTAAAGCTATCTGGAAAACAAACCTTTCATATCTTGACTAGTTTTGAAGTTTGGTTTCATTCCACTTCAGTACAAAATGTAGCTCGTTTGTAATTTTCTAAAAAGAAGGCACAGAGAATGTAAAATGGATATGCATACATACAGCAGCTCAGCTGGCGTGGTATTCTGAGAAAATAATGAGCCTTTCACTGAAAACTCCTCTTCTGGAGCAACCAGTATGGATTAATATCATCAGTTTGTTGAATAAGTCTCCATGAACAGTTTAACCCTGGACCTGTAGCTGGTTTAAATTCAATGTAATTTTCCAGCACACATTTGTCAAAGAGGTCTCATTGAGGCTTTGAAACAATTTAAACTTCTGTCATAGCTAAAAGAACCTAATCACATTACAAAGGCCTTTAAGTAAGTGTAATGATAGATTGTTCCTTAAATTTCTGGTCTCTATAGAATGATGAGAAGGTAACTGTTTATTTTGAATTATAATTACATTTACATATTATAGAGTTAGATTTCTATTCACAGCTTTTTCTTTTTCTCTTTTTCTTTTTTTCTTTTTTTTTTTTTTTTTTTTTTTTTTTTTTTTTTTTTTTTTTTTTTTTTTTTTTTTTTTTTTTTTTT
>NDXB01000009.1:33713-48650 GCA_002631895.1 Agapornis roseicollis
TTTTTTTTTTTTTTTTTATTTTTGCATGTAAATCCTTGGAGGATTTATTTCATTTCATACTGGTTTCTTCTCCAAATATTCATTGGTGGTTTTGAAGCATTTTGCTGCAGCAAAATAATTCCCTTACATCAGTTCATTAATGAGATTCTGTCAGTGATGTTGAAAGACCTAAAAGCTAATTTCAGAGTGGAAATGTATGTTATTCAGAAATGTCTCCTCTATAAAAGTTTTGTAGCTAAGCATATCTAAAAGAGCTAGGAGTCAGTGTAATGCCAGCACATACTGTTTATGTGCGCTGCTCCAGTTTTTATTCAACAGCCTTGGGCAGGTTTGCTATAGACAATCAAACAATGGTCCAGGCCAAAAAGACAGAAAATCCAAAAACCATGTGACCACTGTTACTAGTTTCTCATTCCAGAATTGTAGCAATAAAGCACAAAAATATTTCAAAAATTCATAAGTTCTTTTTTGAATGCCAACATCTGAGTTGAGCAGTTGAGTTCAATGAAGTTACCATCTCAGGGAATTTTTTTAAAGGCTTCTTTTATGGTGTAATGGTTTAAACCCAGCCACGCATCTCATTCACTCACTCAACCCCCTTTCTTGCCCTCCCCTGCTTACAGGGGGATGGGGAGAAGAATCAAAGAATGCAACTCCCACAGCTTGAGATAAGAACAGTTTAGTAACTAAGGTATAACACAAATCACTGACGCTACCACCAATAATAATAACGATAAAGGAAATAACAAGGGAAAAGAATGCAGCATCTCACCAACCACCAACAGATAACTCATAACACCGCACCAACCACCAACCAAATCCCTCCTCCGACCCCCAGAGAGAGCTAGCCCTTCTGGATCACTCCCAGTTACATCCTGGGCATGACGTGCTACGGTATGGAATACCTCTTTGGCTAGCTTGGGTCAGCTGTCTTGTCCCTGCTTCCTCCCGGCCTCCCCTCCTCCCTGCCAGAGCATGAGGCTCACAAAGTCCTTGGTCAGAACAAAACATTCGAGCAGTAACTAAAAACATTCCTGTTATCAGTTTTGTTCCCAAGTTGAGTCAAAACACAGCACTGCACCAGCTACTAAGAAGACGAAAAATTGACTGCTATTGCTGAACCCAGGACATATGGCTAGACAAGTATAAGGTTTCCATACAAGGAGGAAGTTACAGTATATAACAGCTAACAGGTACTCATCACTAGTCATTAAATAACCTATCCACAGACAAAAACGTAAGTTTCTAAACAGCCTTTAAGAGGTACAGAATGTAAGTCCGTTGATTCTTCCCCGTACATGGACACCGTTCATTTGTGAAGTGGACGGCTTTTTATGTGAGAAATGCAAAACATTTTCAAAGAATTTGCTTACATTTATAAGCAATTAATTGATAAGATATTAATTTTTTTTTTTTTGATTTATTTTTGTTTGAATGACCACATTGGTTCTGCTTATGACTGCCTTAAAAACTTAGTAAAGATTCAAAACATCTCCTTTTAATATATAGATATTTTCCTTTTGAGCCTTATTTACCATCTGCTGCAGCAAGACTAGAAAAGTCAGAACACAGAGAAAATAGAAAGGGAAGTATTGATTCAATATTTTTGTTGCATTTTTTAGTTTATCCTTAAGTGAAAGAGCCATTGGGCTCCAATGAGACACTACTGCTGTTCATTTTGGGAGAAAAAAACCTTTATACTGCCTTTTTAAAGATGGATGAACACCTAAACTGGAAGATTGATATGTCTGAGCCTTTATATTAGAGAAAATGATGGCCTAATGATAGTTCCACCTACACCCCAAACTGTATAATGTTAGTAGTACATGCTGTAGACCCTAGACTCAGGCTGCAGGTCTTTTAAGTACTCTAATACACATACAGCTTTTAGAACTTTAACTTGAGATGCATGAAGAGTGTGGGAAGATTAAATCAGCATGCACTGAGATGTCTGATGCTATGTTATAGTCCTCTTTAGGGTAAATTCAGTGATTCAGTGAAAGGCCCAGAAAAATACCAGACAAACTTGTAATTACAATTACAAAAGAGTAAGTATAGGGAGAAAAAAAATGGAAAGGGGATATGTGTACATGCATGATGATGTAAATCTAACAAAAATTTCCAAGAAAAATGAACACTTATACACTGCCACTTATGCATCTTTCTTTGTATTTTGACAATAACTTACAAGCCACAAAATTACCCAACCCAAACTCTGTTCCACAGTCAACTTTGAACTAGTGAACACTAGTGTCAGAAAATACTTTAAAAATCCTGTAAATACTTTTACTATCGTTTATAACTTTATTAGCTAGCTTAAACACAAAGGCTTAGAGTCTGAGATACGCTTGGATTACAGGATGAATATAATGTTTGGAGGGGGAGAACAGGTTAATAAGGAGCTTTATTTAAAGGGCAGAATTTATATATCAAAACCACGTAGTGATTGATCACTTGAAATATACACTCTTAAATAAAGTGTTACAATGCCTCTCTATCCATATGTCTAGAATGACTTTTAGTAAAATAAAAAAGTATAAAACAAAATTGCTGAAGCAATTCTATTGAATAAAAAATTCTGGAATGGCACAGACTCTAAAGGGCAATCAAATCAAAGCAGAAAACTTCTGACATAGTCATGGTAATTTTGATATCGTTTGGGAGTAAATTTGCAATTCTGGATAATTTTAAACTTCATAAGACAGCAAATTAGCTTTCTCTGTTCCATTGATTTAGAAAGAAAAATAAAACCAACCCACAAACCCAAACAAGACCTAAATAAGAATCCTGTTCATGAAGGTGATTTATCAAATAAATAATTATTGTTTCCCATTTTCCAACTTTAGAAACTAGAATTTATATATGTTCTGTGTATCTCCCTTCTCTTCAGCACTTCAAATAGACATGGCAGATGTTGTTGATCTGCCTTCCAACCATCTGCATACACAACCATGTGTACTTCTGGAAGAGGACAGAGATGTTTCCCTGTCATGGAACACGATCATAGAATCAGAATCAGCTAGGTTGGAAAATTCCTTTAAGATCATCAAGTCCAACCTTTACCCCAGGACTGCCAAGACCACCACTAAATCACAGACACAGAGGACTCATCTACACAGTTTTTGAGCACTTTCAGGGATGGTGATTCCACCACTTCCCTGGGCAGCCTGTTCTAATGCCTGATCACCCTCTCTGTGAAGAAATTCTCCCTAATACCCGATGTAAACCCCTCTGGCACAGCTTGAGGCTGTTACCTCTTGTCTTATTACTTGTGACTTGGGAGAAAAGACCATGGTGGTGATTACATCCCTTCATCTCTCTTGCACTTCTGCTGCATCTGCTCATCAGTACAGCACACTGTGAAATTGGCATTAAGCCATCAGAAAGACAATGATACTGTAGAATTGGAAGTTATCTGCCAACCACTTTGTACACGCATTCAGTATTAATATTGCTGTCACTGACCCTGAAGCCAACTCTTTTGGCATTTGTGGTATATATTAAGCATATCACTTCTGAGAATCTGGGTTGGTCTATATATATTGTTCTTGTAGTTCAAAAGTCATTAGATGAAGTAAAATTAAGAAGTTTGTGATTGTCAGTAGGTGATCTAACACTTGAAAATCTGGTGCCTATATAAGTAAATATATGGAAATTATTAAGCTGTACTTGTCTGTACCAAATAAAATATCTGTCTGGAAGAAGCTGGGAAAGATACCATTTGTTTATTTGACTTCAGATGAGCAGGATACCTTTCCTATGATGACAGGCTGAGAGTTTGGGTTGCTCAGCCTGGAGAAGAGAAGGCTCAGGGGAGACCTTAGAGCAGCCTTCCAATATCTAAAGGGGAAATCCGGAGAGGAACTTTCTATGTGAGCATGTAGTCACAGAACAAGAGGGAATGGCTTTAAGCTGAAAAATCGAAGATTTAAATTAGATATTAAGAAAAAAGTTCTTCAGTACAAGGGTGGTGAGACACTGGAATAGGTTGCACAGAGTTGTGGATGCCCCATCCTGGAAGTATTCAAGGCTATCCTGGATGGGGCTTTGAGTAACCTGGTCTTCTGAAAGGTTTCATTTCATGTAACTTCTATGAATTATCATGGGTCCCTTCCAATCCAAACACAATTCTATGATTCTATAAAAAGTAAATAAAATTCCCATGATTAATTCTGTTACTGGCACAAGTTACATATTTCAGTAAAAAATTTCCTCAGGTACAAATCAAAGAAACAAAACAGAACTAAATGAAATGGGCACATTTTTTTTCTAAAGTTAATACTTAAGAACTTAAAGTGAATGACCTACCTATTATTCCTGAGCCTTTGAGGTTGTGTCAGTATCTGACCCCCAGAGTGATGACACAGGTGATTCTGCACTACTGATTTTTTTAAGCACTGTAATCTACTACTGAAACTATAACCAAGCAGCATTTTTAATACCCTCTAGCAAATCAGTGTGCTGGGAGGCTACTTGAAAGCAGCAACAACAATAGGGAAGTTAGAAGTGGCAAAGATTTATAAATGTCTTGAACTAAACACAAAATAATTCCAGAAGTGTTTTTACATCTGGGTTGTGTCAATGTTCACTCTTTTTTACTGTTACACATTTGCTAATAGATGAAATGAGATAATCAGCTTACTGAAAATGCATAATTTATGGATGGAATATGGAATTCTCTATCTTTAACTTTGTATAAAATCTTACTTCCTAATAAATATTAGGTTGTCCTAGTTAATATTTGTTTCCATTTTCTTTTAATGTAGACCTCAGTGATGTAGATTCTAATTTGCATTGCATCTTATAAAATTAATGTTTCAAAGCTGTGATTGTAATAGCATTTATTTATTAAATGAAATTTTTGTGAATATTCTTAGCACAACTGTGATTAGGAAACTATACAATGTCACTATATCAAATATAAACCCATAAAATAATCCTTTGAAAGCCAAAATTACAATTCTCCTTTGCTCATTCTCTTTGTCCCTTAGTAATGCAGAAAATCCTGATTCTTTTAACAAATTGGCAGGCCAGCTGCAATACCTTATGTAAATATAGAATCATAGAACAGTTAGGGTTGGAAAGGACCTTGTTCCAACCCCCGCCATAAACAGGGACACCTCACACTAAACCATACCAACCAAGGCTTTGTCCAACCTGGCCTTGAACACCTCCAGGGATGGAGCACTCACAACTTCCTTGGACAACCCATTCCAGTGCCTCACCACCCTAACAGGAAAGAATTTCTTCCTTATAGCCAATCTAAACCTCTCCTGTTTAAATTTGAACCCATTACCCCTTGTCCTGTCACTACAGTCCCTAGTGATGAGTCCCTCCCCAGCATCCCTATAGGCCCCTTCAGATACTGGAAGGCTGCTATGAGGTCTCCACGCAGCCTTCTCTTCTCCTTCAGGCTAAACAGTCCCAGCTTTCCCAGCCTGTCTTTGTATGGCAGATGCTCCAGTCCCCTGATCATCCTCATGGCCTCCTCTAAAGTTGTTCCAACAGTTCCATGTCCTTTTTATAGCAGAAAATAAAAGAGAAGAAAAATAGTTAATGTGTATGAATGTGTAGGAGGAGGGAATGATAATACCAAAACTCTGTGATTTGAAATTGGCTGCATATTTATATCAAATGACATGAAGAAAAGCCCAGAAAGCCTAACTTCTTAACCTCTGGTGCTTGGAGATTAATGTGAAACAAGTGCTACATCTCAGTAGATCTGCAGACATCTGCTCTCTGCAAACCCTATTTGTCTCCCTCTCTCTCTAAAAGGGTGGCTGGCTCTGTGGCTGCAGTGCTGTGGTTTCCAGTCCACATGATACTCAACAGCAGGCAAGAGCTCAAAATAACCTCATTTGATTCTAGTGTTCTGACTGTATTGTACTGCCATATCACAAGAACTGCAGGCACAAAAGAAATGTTTGAAATCTTAAATTCAGGAAGTGAGACAGAGTCCTGAGTGTTATGTCAGCTGAGATATTCCTGAAATATTCCTGAGAGACAGAGAGAGGGGAAAAAAAAACCATCTCTTAGCTTGTTAAAATCATCAATAAAAAAAGTGAATGCTACAGGAATGGTAAAATAAAAATTAAAACCAAGATTGGGTGATGTGTCTGGCAAAAACAATTAAAATGTGGAACTCTTCCAGAACAAACAATACACTGCATTTTATTAACCAGGAAAAAATTCAGTGTATGTAGCACTGAGACTGAACTTTGAAGCAGTTTGTCAGTGTTATCCACTGAAAATAGATTAGACAATTCCCTGAAATGATTTTTACCTTTGGTCTCTTTAAAGTCCTGAAGTGACATTTCAAGGATTTAATGTGTTGTGGATTTTAAGCACAAATAGTGCCACAGATGTTAACATGTCAGTTAGGCATGTGTTTATGTTTTTTTATGGGATTAAAACCTCATGTTCTATGGCTCACTCAAGAAATTTCACCAGTTGTCTCTGAAGCATGTTAAAAAATGTCATGCAGTGACAGACCTTTTTGCTATAAGATCTATCAAAGAAATCTTTCTTTTCAATTGCCATGAAGATGAGTTATTTTCTCTTAGTCTAAGTATTCAGTAGCTCACTGAAAAGTAATGTTTCCTAGGCAGGGCAAACAGGGTACATTTAGCATCCTGACCTTTTCATTTAAGAATGAAGAGTTTTAAATTGATGGTAGGTTTCTTCATATAGGGTCTCTGCTTCAAGTGCTGTTTTTATGTAGTGGAATACTCCAGACCCTTGTCTCCGAGGAGAATTTGCAGAAGTAAATATAAAGCCTGGCCTCTTAAGACTAATTTCCCTGGATTTCTTCTTTAAGCAAAGGGAAAAAAAGAAGTGTTTTCCAGGGAAATTCATAGTGGTTGATTTAGATGCCTTCTCTGAATCACTCTTCCAAGGACTTATCCTTGTCCATGGATTACTGGGGAAGCTAAGGGAGGTTAGCCTTATGAGACCAGTTAGTCTCTATGATTACTGCCTGTAGCCTTATATTGTATCTATATATCATGAATCACAGCCGAACCAGTGTTGCCAGGTGATAAGACTTGGACCATTAGTTCTGAAGACAATAAAATACTTACACTTCAGATAATTTTCTTCATACTATTTTATGAATGACTTCTGAAATAAGCAAATACATATTTCCTTCATCAAAATATACATTGTGTTACAGTTTATGCAGAAATTATGGTAATATACTGTTCTGCTAATGTCAGAGTATGCTAATGTCATGGTTTAACCCCAGCTGGCATGTAAGTACAATTCAGACTCCAGCTCACCTCCACCACCACCCCTGGTGAGATGGGGAGGACAAAACAAAACAAGCAAAGAAACTGACCTTTGGTTCTTACAAACTTGGAAAATGCAGTTTTTTCATAACACGACACTGATAGAGTATCTCTATTTTTAGACATTGTATTGTAGCAACAAGCTGCAAATGTGGAAAGTTTTTCTCCTCGTTGGACACCTATAGATTTGATTCAGATAGCTACTGACACAGTTCAAGCAAATTGTCAACCAGAGCCATGATGCCCAGTTGGATGATCTTTTCCTTAATCCTTGTAAAGTCAAGAAATAAGAACCAATACTAACCACTTGGAATAGTGATGGAAATAATTTCTAATGGACTGTAGTTATGAGATACTGCAGAAATACTTACATCATTCACTACTAGAAATATATTTTTTTTTCCACAAAGCAAACAGCATCCTTTAATGAGAATGACCAATCCACTTTGATCTCTTTGTATTCCATGCACCACACAGCTGCAATATTAACTTGATATCAGAAAGTATCAACACTTTAAAAAACAGTGTCTGAAAAAGAAAATAAAATTGAATTCTTACCTGCAGGAAAGGTAACCAAATGTCACAGCTCATTCCTTGTGCATGAGGTGTCCATGGAAAGAAAGACTGTTATTTTTTATTTTTATGCAAAGAGAGTGAACAAAAAACAACCCCCCTCCCCCCCAAAAAAAAAAAAATCATATTCTGTACAAACTGGACTAATATTAGCAAACTGGTTAGAATTATATTTGCAAACCATCCAGCTGAAGTGTTTGCATTCTCACATTGATTAATGTCCAACATTCGTGCCAGGCAGGCTCTAAAACAGCCTTTTGTTCAAGTCCAGCTGTCATGCTGACATGCAAGATAAGAAAATCATATTCCCTGAAAAACAGCTTTATCAGTGGTCACTTGAACTGGAGTTTATCTCCCCACAGAATCTAGAAGTTGATAATAATGTTCCCTATTACAGTTCCACATGGAACTTCACAAGTGGGAGTAGTAAAAACATTTTTTCTTTGACATAATCTGATAGCTTGACCTTTATTTAAGATGAAATTTACATGAATGACCTTAATACTTTGGGATTCCACTTTATCCCACAGCTTCTATGCATATTTTAAAATCTAACTAATTCATTCTGTTTCAAGTTACTTTGACATAGCTTGAAACTCCACAGGAAAATTGATTTACTTTAACATAAGTAAAAGGTAAGCAAATTATTTTAAGTTATTGCAATAATTGGGGTTTTAAATCAGAAACTATAGAGATTATGGTTAAATTTAATAGTCAACTCTGTAGCATGTAATTCAGTAAGCTACACCTCACACTAAACCATGCCACCCAAGGCTTGAATACCGCCAGAGATGGAGCATTCACAACCTCCCTGGCCAACCCATTCCAGCATCTCACCACCCTAACAGGAAAGAATTTCTTCCTTATTCCAATCTGAACCTCTCCTGTTTAAATTTGAACCCATCCCCCCTTGTCCTGTCACTACAGTCCCTAATGAAGAGTCCCTCTGCAGCATCCCTATAGGCCCCCTTCAGATACTGGAAGGCTGCTATGAGGTCTCCACTCAGCCTTCTCTTCTCCAGGCTGAACAGCCCCAACTTTCTCAGCCTGTCTTCATATGGGAGGTGCTTTGGTCCCAACACCAATCCCTGAGGGACACCACTCGTCACTGGTCTCCAGCCGGACACTGAGCCATTGACCACAACTCTTTGCATGCAGCCATCCAGCCAGTTTTTATCCACCACGTGGTCCATCTATCAAACTGATGCCTCTCCAATTTAGAGACAAGGAATTAATATGAATTTATCTGTTAGCTTTTAAAAACTGTGTCAAATAAAAATACCTCTGTAGAAGACACTTTTCTTCCTTTGTGCAAGATAGCACAGAAGTGAGACATTCCTAAAACCGCAGTGTGCCCTGAGTTGTGTAGCTTCAGGATCATGATATATTAGCAGTGTGTATGGAATGGCTTTGAGTATTAAAATTTAGAAATTATCTGCAAATGGTCTTTATAGTGCTTTATTGGCAAGTGATTCCACCTCTCAACTTGGGGGATTAAAAACAAAAACAGAAACTACAAATTTTTCTGGTAAAAGGATAGCAGGCAGTTCAGCCTTTATAACCTTTATTTGCCTAATTTTGCTATCAGTAGTATACAAACCCATTATAAGATTTTCTATTTTATTTATTTGTGATTTTTTATGACACTGTTGCATTTAAAATGCAGTCAAACTTCAAGGGTGGAATTTTAAAGCAAACACAGGCATTAAATGTGCATCCCTTTAAGGATAATTAAATTATAAATAAAGTAACATTGTAGGATATCAGTGTCATAGTTGCACATAACCAGTTCTGGAGTGGTTACACCTGTACAATTAATTGTTGTTGTCTTAAATATTTCCAACTATGCTATCAGCTATGGACATCTTCATCAGGTTGTTACACCACTCTGTATCAGTAACTGACCATTTGTAAGGTCCTGAGACCTCTGTCACCATCCTGTGCCTGTGTACTTGCAATGCTTCTGCTATTTTACACGTTAGGTCCTCGAGCACAGTCCTGAGATGGTTCACTTTCTCCAGTTTCATCCTACATACTAAGAGTTTCTTAACTTTTTTGTGTGTACATCTGTAGTCCTTTCTCCACTACTTGTTATTTATATGTAATTACAATAATATAAACGGCGATAATCGAAGTTGTTCACTTAAATTAATTTGATTCTCTTCAAGTTACAGCTCCCTTTATTAACACATTGAATTCACAGTACTGATGAAAGAAATTATAATAATCCTATGGGAGTGAGCACTGAATAATGAATAATGAAGCAGCTGACATTCGTAATGTTATACAACTACTGTCTAAAAGCTGCCATTTCTCCATTCTCAAATGATTATACTTACACTCATTTTCAGCTGATGAAACAAGAATTGGATGCTAATGACAAACTAATGACACTTAAAGCATCATCTTTTAAAACTATAAAAGGGGAAGTATCTCTGAAAAAAAAAAAAAAAAAAAAAAAAAAGAAAAAAACCAAACATTAGGAAGATTTCACTTTTGTTACAGGATTACTGCGAAGCATCCAGGATAGGCATTTGTGCTACCTGACCAGTCTAAGATATATTTTAGGAAATACTTGCTAAATAATCACCTAAATCCACATTTTTTTTTTTTGTTTCTTTTCTTTATGTCTACATCATTTGCTTTCTGAAATAGTTCACCATAAACTGCATGAGTTGTTGTTTCTAATTAAAATTGTGATCCCATCTCTCCAAGGTTAGGAAGACCTATAGGTATTTGCTGCATAATTCTTGCTTTCTACATGTTGGAACAACCTGAAGGTCAATTAGTTTCTGAAACTCATTTTATAGGACCACTATATACTGTATATTAGAAAATGTAACCTGCTTATCATAGGTCTAGTACTACTCCCACTCAAATAAATAGGCATTTACCCATTGACCCCAGTGGGAGTTCAATGGGACTTAAAATAATTTTGATTCTATTTGCTTAATTTTTCTGTCCTCCTCTTAGGTCAGATCATCCTCCCTACGTAATGAGAAACTGAAATACTTTCATAAGTGTAGGAGAGATGCTATTGATAATATGCAATTTGAATACCATGGTCCTCTGATTTTAGATTAAAACTTATGACAATGTCAATTACTTCAGAAAAGAAGGTTTGAAGACATTAAGTTGACTAAGTAAAGATTTTATCATGGTTTTTTGCTGCTTCTCTTTTTTATAAACACTTTTTATGATTTTAAAATGAGTTTAAAATTGGGGAATTTATAATATTTTCTGTTCTCATGGATCATTTTTTACAATACTGATGTAGAGAATACATTGGTTATCAGGTTCTTTACACTGATTCTGATCTCAGAAAAGTCATGGAAAGAAGTAAGGTTTTCATCTTTCCCATTTACCAAAGTTTTTATATGGCACAACCCACTCTCATTCTAATTCTGCAGGAATAGCCAGTGCAATTTTCTTCTGTTTGCATAAAGACAGGCCTTTATGTTTTCCTCCAGTTATAAAAGAGCAAGGAGTATGGGAAATAGACTAAAACCATTGAACCATAAAACCTAAAACCGTAACACCAAAATCGTCCAGACTGCCCTAAACATGGACTTGTGGTTAGTACAGGCCAAGTGGTAAGCTGAATGCAGCTGCCCTGTTTTGACATACTAAGACTCACTGGCTATGTTGTAACGTTGTGCCACTTGGTCTCACCATAAGTGAGCAGTACCTGACCCATTTAATACAATAATTCAAAGGTATCCTGTGAGTAGAACCTTTAAACAGGAGACAAGAAATAACTCAAAGGGAAAAAACAAATTCGAAAAAGATTTTCCCCAAAATACTTAAGACATCAAAAAATAGAAAGATGTCTCCAAGTCTAACACCCAGTTCACTGAGTGTTCTAACAGTAGCTCTGAAGTAAGCTGTCTTGATTGCTGAAGACACCATCTATCAGACAGGACTTCTTCAGAGTGGGTGGTTTGGACAAGATTCCAAAAATTCTTGGCAAATTCTATGGAAAATCCTGTATCTTTATACTCCGGATCTGCAGAGTAGCTGTCACATTTGAGTGTTGATTCTGGGCTCCATTTATAGTAACAAAAAGAGGGACAATTTATGACATGAACCATCTAATGTCTAGATTGGGATATATTGAATTGTACCCTAGAAATTCTGCATTTGCTTCACTGGTTGTAAATAGAACGGAAGTTATCAGCTCAGGTATCAGTATCTACATCAACTGTCACTTAAGCTTTTGAAACTAAGAACCTATGTTTTGAATTTTACATGCTTTTTTTTACTTGTTGACTTAGTTTCTCAAAGCTGACAAGAATCAACAACAAGGTCAAGCACAGACTTTGGCTGTGATCATGTCTACGTACCATGAGCTGTGAAAATGTGAAAATACTAATGCATTTCTAGAACTTAAAGAGTTTGCCATTTATATTGAAATAATGTGCTTAGGAATTGAATTGGAATATTGGAACTTAAGTGAAAATGAAAACATGCAAGTTGCATCTTTCCTATTCTGTCAAAACCAGAGCTGCTTAAAAAAAATATCCCAATGTTTTGATGAAAGTGTTAAATGTCATTAATTTTTTTTACCAATGGAGGGCGAGGAGTATCTTGGGAATAAAAATGTTTTAAATAAACTGTCCTGTTGGAAGCATAAGCTGATTTTAATCAGGGAAGGAAGATTTAATTTTAGTGTTTTTATGATTCAGTTAAAGTAGTGACAACAAAATTTACACTCCTGATGTTTGAATTAAGTGTGCTCTTTACACTCTATCAGTCATATTCTAACTCAGTGGTTTTAATTGTTTGGAGCAGCATTTTAATTTTTTCACATAATTGTATTTTGCGTTGTGTATGTTATTTCATTTTTAAAAGATCCGTTTCTGTGAATTCAAGTTGCTCATAAAGCCGATATCCATAAAGCACCGGTGACATTTTCTTGCAGAAGGATACTTCCTTTATAAGGCATAAGAAAAAGAAGAAACATTCCTTTGCACTTCTTTTTTTCTTAGCAATCTGTGGAGTTACCCTCCAGAAGAATTATGTAAACAGGCTCCAGACAGTTTGTGGAGAGTCATTGCCTCTTTCCCTTTGTGGCTCAGTTTTTACACGCTTAAGTGCTTGGAGCCTACATTATAGCCTTTGTTTCTTTTTAATGAGATTAACATAAATGGGTTCGTGCATAACTTCTCAATCTCCTGTCTCTTGTCTGTCATCTGAATGGAAGCTAAACTCTTGCATACATTTTATATTTTAAAGTGGCAAAATTATTGAGAATTATGATTTTTACCTTTAATCCTCAGTAAATTACTGTCTCTTTGGAAGACAAAACGGTCTGATAATCACCCTATAACGTCTCATTGGACCACTTCACAGTTTCCAGAAGATTGGAGATTCACTGTTGCTTTCACTAATGAGCATCTTTGAAGAAGGCAAATGTATGCACCACTGTTCAGTTATGAGGAAAACAATAAAGTCAAAAGAAGCCTTTGGCTCATTCAAGAAATCCCCAGACAGGCTGGAGCCACATTTTTTAAATATGCTGAATGAGCCACAACTGGGATGGACCAACAGAGCACCACATCTTTGCAGGAAAACAGAGAAAAGAAGTTTCACAACTTCATTTTGGAAACAGTAATGCTTTGGATGTGTTTCCAAAATGTAACCACTCAAACTTCTCCAGCTTTATGTCATCCAATGGTGTGGCTATAGCCTCAAAGGCAGGCAATACTTATTGCACAAAATTTTTATTTCCATTGCCCTACCTGTATCTGTAGGGCTGAATAATGATGAATTTAGTAATTCACAGCCCTAGTTTCTGTATAAATCCTTTCTGAATACTTATATTGCACTTGAAAATCCAGGGGGGGAAAATGTATTTACATAAGAAAAATAACATTACAACAGAACTATAGCAATGCTGATACAGTAAACACTACTATTAATAATAACCCATTAAAGACAGCTTTGTTTATGAGTGTTTTCAGTAAGCTCACTTTTCATGGGAAATACATTTCACCAGCAGCATCTTACTTAAAAGCTATTGTCATATAGTGTGGCCTGGCATTTCATAATTCTAACCTCATGCTTGTTGCACGTTACTTTTATAGCTGACACCATATCACTTAGAGATAAGTCTAAAAATATCTTTCTGCAAAGCTCATTGTCTTTTTGAAGAATATAGCCTCTCCTCGATGTGTGAATATATTTCCTGGTAATGTTAATGGTATTTTATGCATTCATTGATAAAGAATATAATTTTAGGACATTAAATATTTCCATAGTGTATCGATAACTGCCATAGCTCAAAGTGCTTAGTCAAACTTTATTTATGAGGCAGCTCTGAACTTAAGGTAGTTTGACATTAAGATTCGATGGAAGAAAGAGGCTTATAAAAGGTGGAAGCAAGGACAGGCAGTCTGGGATGAACACAGGGATGTTGTCCAGGAAGTTAGGGAACACATAAGGAAAGCTAAGGCCCAGTTAGAATTAAACTTAGCAAGAAATGTTAAGAATAACAAGAACGGATTCTGTCTAAAAAGACAGACCTGAAACAACTTAGGCCCCCTCCAGAAGCTATCGGGTGAGCTGGCTATGCAGGATTTGGAGAAGGCTGAGGTTCTGAATGATTTCTTTGCCTCAGTCTTCAACGGCAAAGGCTCTGAATGCACCACCCAAGTCTTGGAAGGCAGACACAGGGACTGTGAGAATGAAGACCTTGGGCCCACTGTAGGAGAGGATCTGGTTCGAGACCATCTTAAGAACCTGAATGTGCACAAGTCCATGGGACCTAATGAAATCCATCTGCAGGTCCTGAAGGAGCTGGCGTGTGAATTTGAAGATGGCCACTGGCCATCATATTTGAGAGATCATGGCAGTCAGGGGAAGTTCCCAACAAATGTAAAAGGGGAATATAACCCCCATTTTCAAGAAGGGGAAAATGGATGACCCAGGGAATTACACACAGTGAGTCTCACTTCTGTGCCTGGCAAAATCTTGGAGTAGATTCTCCTGGAAGGCATGCTAAGGCACATGAAAAACAATGAGGTGCTTGGTGGCAGCCAGCATGGCTTCACTAGGGGGGAATCCCGCCTGACCAATT
>NDXB01000009.1:48744-75657 GCA_002631895.1 Agapornis roseicollis
CCCGCCTGACTGGTGGCCTTCTATGATGGGGCTACGGAACTGATGGACAGGGGTAGAGCAGTTGACGTCATCTACCTGGACTCGTGCAAAGCGTTCAACACTGTCCCACACGACATCCTTGTCTTGAAATGGGAGAGACATCAATTTGATAGGTGGGCAACTATGACTCATGCAGACAGGACAGGACTTGTTTGTAAAACACACTCAAAGAGTTGTGGTCAATGGCTCAATGTCTGGCTGGAGGCCAGTGATGGGTGGTGTCCCTCTGGGATCGGTGTTGGGACCGGTCTTGTTCAACATCTTTGTCGCTGACATGGACAGTGGGATTGAGTCCACCCTCAGCAAGTTTGCTGATGAAACCAAGCTGTGTGGTTCAGTGGATACGTTGGAGGGAAGGAATACCATCCAGAGGGACCTTGACACGCTTGTGAGGTGGGCTGATGCCAACCTCATCAAGTTTAACCATGCTGAGTGCAAGGTCCTCCACCTGGATGGGAGCAATCCCAGGCACAGCTACAGGTTGGGCAAAGAAGAGATTCAGAACAGCCCTGCAGAGAAGGACTTGGGGTGGTGGTCGATGAGAACATGAACATGAGCCGACAGTGTGTGCTTGCAGCCCAGAAAGGCAACTGTCTCCTGGGCTGCATCAAAAGAAGCGTGACCAGCAGGTCAAAGGAGGTGATCCTGCCCCTCAACTCTGCTCTCGTGAGACCTCACCTTGCAGTATTGTGTGCAGTTCTGATGTCCTCAACATAAAAAGTACATGGAGTTGTTGGAACAAGTCCAGAGGAGGGCCACGAGGATGATCAAGGGACTGGAGCATCTCCCATACAGGCTGGAAAATTTGTGTCTTTTATGCCTGGAGAAGAGAAGGCTGCATGGAGACCTCACAGCAGCCTTCCAGTATCTGAAGGGGGCCTATAGGGATGCTGGGGAGGGACTCTTCACTAGGGACTGTAGTGAAGATCGGNACGAGGATGATCAAGGGACTGGAGCATCTCCCATACAGGCTGGAAAATTTGTGTCTTTTATGCCTGGAGAAGAGAAGGCTGCATGGAGACCTCACAGCAGCCTTCCAGTATCTGAAGGGGGCCTATAGGGATGCTGGGGAGGGACTCTTCACTAGGGACTGTAGTGACAGGACAAGGGGTAACGGGTTCAAACTTAAACAGGGGAGGTTTAGATTGGATATAAGGAAGAAATTCTTTCCTGTTAGGGTGGTGAGATGCTGGAATGGGTTGCCCAGGGAGGTTGTGAATGCTGCATCCCTGGCAGTGTTCAAGGCCATGTTGGATGAAGCCTTGGGTGGCATGTTTTAGTGTGAGGCGTCCCTGCTTATTGCAGGGTGCTGGAACTAGATGATCTTAAGGTCCTTTCCAACTCTAACTATTCTATGATTCTATACCTTATTCAGCTACAGAGGGAAAAATACCAGCTCACATGCTAAGGCTATCTATAGAAAATATCAGCCAGTTTGATTATCATGACCTCCAACACAACCATTTTTCAGCCAAATTCTTAATGTCATGAAACTGGAACACATCCTTAGCTTAGGTAAATCTGTCCTTTCAACATAACACATTTCTCATGAGAACATAAAGGAGAGAAAATGAATTCCAAAATATGTTTTTTTTTCAATCCTTCCCAGACTGCTTCTAAGCTCAAAACTTTGATTTTAGATGTATGAAAATGACTCCTGTTGAAGTCTGTGGGATACTGCTTCAACTCTATGTATACTAAGAAAGTCCCTTTGCTTACTGTCTTAATTTTACTTTTCCACCTCTTTCTCTTCATATTAATGGGCCTTTCTCATGCTTATGCTATTCCTTCTCCTACCTGTGAAACAGAAATTCCACTTCAACATTATTTAAAATACCACAACTTAAATACTGCAGATACAGTAGAATTCTTTTGGATACATAATGTACTTGTGCATGGTTGTGCATAGGTGTGTTTCTGTGGTTGAGGGGAGTCTGCAACTGAAGTTGAACTGTGGGTTTCATGGACTCATGATACACAAGATTCAGCAACTGGGATTCCTAGCATCTGGGAGCCAGTTACTGGGCAGACTTCTGCATGGTAGGTGTGGATATGTATTTCCCACAAAGGGATCTTCATTCTGATCAGCTAGAGAGAGGTACAGGATGAGGCCATTGGTGCTATTTGTGTGTGTGTCATCCATGTTAATCTGTGTGCTTATTGGAAACAGACTCACAATTGACTGGACCTGGGGACATGTGATAATCTCAGCTCTATCAGCCAACTGGGTTCAGTAACTCCTGGCATTTTTATTACTGATTTTGCAGTATTTCTATATGTTCCAATCCTAAAGAATTAATATTTATCCATTAACCTCTGCAAGAAGTGCTGTGACTTTTGCATCTGAATAAAAGCATTTTTCAGTCACCATAGTTAATTTCTTCTTCAGAAATAGCCATAAGTCTATCAAGAAAATTGTTTTTCACTAAATTATTTTTCCTTTCATGAACAGTTTTAAGTTGATCTCATTATTCTGAACCTTCTTTAGTTATTTACATCAATACAATCTGAACGCGATGTTGGATTATACATGAGGCTAGATCAGAATAGCAGCAGTCTGTACTTACTTTGTGCAGCAGGTGCAGAAAAATGGAAAATAGAACCTATGTGTTTATATTTTATTCAATAATTATGAATCCAATTACTATTTATTTTAATAATAGCAGGCAATTTATTTAGCTATTATAACCTTATAGTTGTTACAAAAGAGAACTCTAGCAGCATCTGTAAGTATTTATGCAACTAGTATGCACTTGTGTTTGATGTAAACAGGTCTACTCAAGCCAGCTATGGAGCTTTGCTTCTGAAATTACATATTATTTCACTATTGTTTATAGCACTTTTGCAGTCAAAGCAGGAGTTCTTCTAAAGATACATTAAATCAGGATTAAAACATAAGTATTTTTCAGTAATGAAGCGTATGGTGACTCCCTACATAAATTTTACAGTGTGGTGAATTCTGTGATGATGGTTAATGTGAAAAAAAGAAACCCAACCCCACAACAATAACCAAAAACCAACACACAAACTAAACCCCAGGAAAAAAAAAATACAAAACAAAAACAAAACCAAACAAACAAAAAACCAAAACAAACAAACAAAAAACCCAAACAAACAAAAAAAAACCCAAAACCTACAAAACACAAAACAAAAACCATCTGACAGGTTAGGGGGACAGCACAGTTTTCCTTCCTACTTCTCTCTGGGAAAGTAAGAGAAAGACAAAAAGCACATTCTTGAAGTACAGCATATTCAGGTAATATTTAAAGTGTCAATCTATTTATAATACTACTGCAACCTTGTTTCATGTAGCTCCTCACCAAACCTTTCAGAGCTATTTATTTTATTCAAAAGTCTTAAGACAATGACAGCTAATTTTGTCTTTGCTTATTTTTTCCAGTTGCAACTTCTGGGGGTTTTTTTGATAGGTTGGCAAAGCCAGTAGCTCACAGCTCTGTCCTATGCCCTCTTACATACTGTTAAAGTATCTCTTATCTGCCTGTATTACAGCTGTGGAAGTACAAAATTACAGCTTTTATGCACTGATCTCAACACACATTCCCCACCCACTCTTGTACTTCCTGGAGGGGGCAGGAGGAAGTAGGAGAGTAAATGAAGGAGTGAAGCCTAGAAAAAGAGGGGCAGTGGGAAGAGGAGGTGCTCCATGGTGGATCAGGCACAGCCCTTTTGCCAAAAGTGCATGCAGCCTGTGGAGAAACCACAATAGAGCAGAACAGAGCATGAAGGATGGAAGAGCAGAGGGAAACCTCTACATTCTGGCCTCAGCCACCCACTGCACCATCTGTTGTCTCACTGAAAGCAGTGATCATAACTTGTGGCAATGCAAGCAGTGCCAAGAGGTGTCTGGGCCAAAGCTGAGCCTGGGAAAGGAAGAAGAAAATCTATTTTCTGTAAGTGTATAAATGAGTTGCAGTTTTCATGTTTGTTTTGTTTCCCACTACCTGAATCAGTAATTAAATATTTATTTTACTTGACAATAACTTGAATAAATTCTTCCAAGATTAGTCTGTTTTGCATACAACAGTAACTGTAATCTCTCTTTCTTTATCTCAAGCCAGAAACTTTCTCACTCCCTTCATGTTTTCTCCATCCTGTTTAGCTAAGAGAGAAAATAAGTGAGTTGCTGGATGGGTCCTTGGTTGCCAGACAATGCTAACCTACCACAGAGTAAGATTCTGCTTTAGAAGATGTATCATTTAAAAAGCAGATGCTGATATATTTTGTTTTGATCCTCTTCTGAAATAAATTCAGCTACAAAACACAACGCAAATGAAACTGTCTGGGGAGCAACTTGGCTACTTACCTGGCCTGGGTTCAGCAGTAGCAGTCATTTTTCTGCTTCTTAGTAGCTGGTGCAGTGCTGTGGTTTTGACTTTCAGTCTGGGAACAGCGCTGATAACACCAATGAACAAAACTGGTAACAGGAATGTTTTTAGTTACTGCTCAAATGTTTTACCAAGGACTTTGTGAGCCTCATGCTCTGCCAGGAAGGAGGGGAGGCTGGGAGGAAGCAGGGACAGGACACCTGACCCAAACTGACCAAAGAGGTATCCCATACCATAGCATGTCATGCCCAGGATGTAACTGAGAGTTACCCAGAAGGCCTAGCTCTCTCTGGGGGTTGGAGGAGGCTTTACGGTCAGTGCTCAGTTGGGGTGGGGTCTGGTGAGTTATCTCTCCGTGGTTGGTGAGATGCTGTATTCCTTTTCCCTGTTATTTCCTTTATCATTATTATTATTGGTGGTAGCAGTAGTGATTTGTGTTATACCTTAGTTACTAAACTGTTCTTATCTCAAGCTGTGGGAGTTGCATTCTTTTGATTCTCCTCCCCATCCCTCTGGAAGCAGGGGAGGGCAAGAAAGGGGGGTTGAGTGAGTGAACGAGCTGAGTGGCTGGGTTTAAACCACGACAACTGCTCAGGTCAGGCTGGGTATCGGTCAGTGGGTGGTGAGTGGTTGTATCCTCTTCCCTTGTTATTTCCCTTATCATTATTATTATTATTGGTGGTAGCAACAGTGGTTTGTGTTATACCTTACTTACTGGACTGTTCTTATCTCAACCCATGGGAGTTATATTCTTTTGATTCTCCTCCCCATCCCTCTGGGAGCTGAGGGAGGAAGGGGGTGGGGAGTGAGTGTGCCACTGCGTGGTTCTGAGTTGCTGCCTGGGATTAAACCACAACATTACCCTAATCAAAGCATTCTTACTAATGATAAGGAATAGAAGAAAAAGAATCAAATTGATTAAAAAATACCTTTACACAATGGAGAAGTGATACAAAAACAAATGAAACTTGCAGAGATCCAGCTTCTGATTAGCAAACACTTAGTAGACTGCCCAAAACAATGTATGAAACACCAGTATAATTTGGATAGACTATGAGAAAGCCTCCAGGTTTGGTCTCAAACTTATGGAAAGAGGAAATAATGAGAACAGAATGGATGCAAATAAGGTCACCAATTACTAATCCTGGACGATACTTTGCCATAAGTAACCACAACATAAAAATTGCTTATATATATCAATGGTCCAGGAAAAGTGCAGCACTTCGCTCCAGTGGATCTTCCTTTTGTCTGTGTTGTTGAGTTTATGCCTTCACTGTTTCTGATAAAAGCAATCAGGGTTTAACTATTAAGAATATCACTATTGTCCACATCTCATGTATGAACAATTGCTGTAATGTGTAAGTCTTCCATATTGTATCACTCTCTGAGGACCTGGAGGAAAGATTGTCATCAGAAAAAACATATGAATAGCTCACAAGATCAGTGAGGATGGTACTTCCCTTAGGATACTGATGTTTTGCATTTTCCTTCATTATTCAGAGCTGAGCTTCTTGATTCTTGCTAGCATGCTAGAATAGCTGAGTTCTGAAGTTAAATGTATAGTTGTCTATTATTGCATTTTCACTGATACGCTCTTCACTACTTTCCCTTTTTCCTTTTTATTTATTATCTTAACATCAATCCTCAAAACCAAATATGTCTCATAATACTGCTCCATGAATTTCATGTATATCAAAGAACCCTATTTTATATATAAATTAAAAATGTAATTCTGTGAAAATCTAAAATATTTTGCATTAAATAACTATATCACTGTATTCAAAGCTATGAGTGTTTTCCCAAGATTTTACTTTAGAAGTATCCTGTGTGCTTTTCTTTTTCCAAAACACACTATTAGAAAACTGAGTACTTTTTCATGCTTCCCTAATGAAACAATAGGCAGTGGAAGAGCTACAGATGTCATCTACCTGGACTTCTGTAATGCTTTTGATACAGTCCACCCCCCCACATCCTTCACTCTAAATTGGAGATACAGATTTGATGGCTGGACTATTAGGATGAGGAATTGGCTGGATGGTTATATCAGGGAGTAGTGGTCAATGGCTTAATATCTGGATGGAGATCACAGACAAGTGGTGTCTCTTAGAGGTCTCTGTTGGAACCAGTACCATTTAATATCTTCATCATTGACCTAGACAGTGGGATTGAGTGCACCCTCAGGAAATCTGGAGATAACTCGAAGATGACTGATATGGTCGACACGTCTGAGGGATGCAGTGCCTCACAGAGGGACCTGGACAAGCTCAAGAAGTGGTCCCGTGTGAACCTTATGGGGTACAACAAAGCCAACTGTATCCTGGAATGCATGAAAAGAAGTGCAGCCAGCAAGTCGGGGGAGGTGATTCTGCCTGTCTACTCCACTCTCATGAGACCCCACCTGAAGTACTGTGTCCAGCTATGGAGCCCTTCAGCACAAGAAATACATGGACCTATTGGAGTGAGTCCAGAGGAGGGCTACAAAAATCATCAGAGGGTTGGGACACCTCTCCTATGAGGACAGAGTTGAGGTTGTTCAGTTGGTGAAGAGAAGGTTCTGGGGAGACCTCATTGAGGCCTTTAAATATTTAAAGAGGGCCTTATAGAAAAGATGGGGACAGAACTTAGTAGAGCCTATTGCAGTAGGACAAGGGGTAATGATTTTAAATTAAAAGTGGGTAGATTTAGACTAGATATAAGATCTTTTTTACAATGAGGGTAATGAGACACTGGACCAGGTTGCCTAGAGAGGTGGCAGATGCCCCATCACTGGAAATATTCAAGGTTAGGTTGGATAGGACTTTGAGCAACATGATCTATTTGAAGATAGGTCCACTTATTGCAGAGATGATTGGACTAGGTGATTTTTAAAATTCTAGTCTAATCGAAGCTATTCTCTGATTCTACAGAATACCTCAGGAAATTGTCACTTTCCCTCTATGCATTGTTCCTACGTGCTACATATTCACTACACTACTCACTATATTACTGCTCATGTTTATAGGGTCATAATACAGACTAATACAAAAACTATTTCTTCAGACAAAAAGGTATACATCTACCTGGAAAATGGCCTTCACATATTGTGGTTCTGAGCTCAGACCAGAACACACACATGATTTTTTCAGAAAGCATGCATTTTAAGTTTGCAAAGCAGAAGTGATTCCCATTGTCTCTTCTAAGATCCAAAGCAGCAATCTGTGAATGCTAAGGAAATATGAAACATATGCTTAGATCCTGATCCTGCCAACAGTTCTGCATAAACCTAATGCTAAAATTGTGCATAGTTCCATGTATTGATGAGAAAGACTTTTACAGACTGAGAGCTTATATTCCACTGCCTACATCACTTGGAAAGAGGGCTTTCTCTCCAATAATTACTCTATTTTTAAATATTTGCCATCTACCATTTCTCTAACAGAAGAATTAGTCTGATTGCATGTTTTACATTACATTCATTCACAGCAGTAGACCTATTGCCAGCAGCTGAAGTGATTTTAATGGATAAGGTTTGTGGAAAAGTAGGTCTTTAAGAATATTATTTTTTTCTCAGTACAGAAATCAAATTGCCCTCCCACTTACAATTCTTTTTCATACCCCAATGAGAGAATTACTCTTAATTATGGGATGCAAGGATAGAAACAATGTAAAATATAAATGTGTAATGCACATCATTATTATCCATAGATCAAACTGTTAGACAGGATTTATGTTAATCAATACATGTGCTTTATATAGTACCTTCCAATGTAAAATTGAGCATACTGCAATAAATCACAGTCTTCATTAATTACAGGATTTTAAAGTTTTCTCCTGAGGCATTCATCTTCACAGAATGCTATCTTTATCATTTTGGTATCCATTAGCATTGCTATTTCACGTGTATTATGATATTATAAGCCAACATTCTTTGTGGGGCTTATAAGTCAGCTAGACATGCTAAGTTCAAGTTAAAAACCTGTCATCAGAGTCACTTGCCTGCTAGGTTATCTATTTTCCTTGTTGCTCAAATTGGCTTAAAATGTAAAATTCAGGAGCTGAACCTGACAGCATTTATCTTATATAAGAGACTCCTTATATGTCAAAAGTCAATCTGATTTCAACTTACATTTTAAAACATTAGAAGCTTTTTTTAGCTTTTCTTTTAACCCTTTTCAAATGTAAAAATGATAGATAATGAAGCACAGTATATTTTTAGACTTTTCTATAACATCACTATAAATAAGTTCTTATTTGGGGATTTTTCTTTTTTTGTCTTCAGCAGTACTAAACTTCAACTGCAAAGAGAAAATACCTGTCATTAGAAGTCTGTGAAACAGACAGATTGCATAAAGAGGCTGTACAGAGAACTGAAAGGAAATCATATAGAAGGGATATAGTAAAAGTCTACAAATCTGTGAGTGGTGTAGTGGCATGGAGAATCTGTTCAGCTGTCCACTCTCAGTTTTATTGCTGGAGCTTGTGACCTTCATTTGAAGCTACTAGAAGAAAGATACAGAATAATCAAAAGCAGCTGATTCTCCACATTATAGCAAGCATATATCTAGTACTCCTTGCCAAATCAAGCCATAGATAAAAAAGAATGTATGTAAGTATAAGGGGAGATAGAATATGTATATGAGAAATGCTGAAGGCAAAATGTTGGCTGTCCCATTACAGCTGTACATTTTCCCAATTTATGTATCAGAAACGATACATAGTCAATTGCCTTAGTTTAAGTGCATTTCCAATGAACTTTTTCTATTATACAAGAGTGACTGCTGTTTCACTAGCAGTATCTGTTGTTATGCAATTCAAACATGGTATTTATTAGTTCTTTTCACTCTGAAATACAGTACATTTAAAAACAATGAGCTCAGATTGTGGAAGTTGGCTTACCTTAAAAGGAATTACAATTTCCACTTTTAGCATATTGGCACTACTACCATAATTTGTAATTGACTGCTTTCCCCTTGAAACCTGTGACTGATTTACAATATGAAAGCCCTAAAGGTTCAGAAAAATAACCTTTCAAATATGAAATTTTAAGGTTTTATTTCCAAATGTGAGACATATGTTTCTGCATCATCACCTTTTGAACTACTTCCAGTTGTAAAAATTTTCATGTGGTCACCTAAATACTCTTGAGTGTTTTGGAGGTCAAATTTAGTTTCCCTTTCCATCTTCCATCATTTTGCTATCCATTAATATTATTAACTAGAAAAATTATTTTTTCTTCAGTTCTGAAATGCATAAATGTAACACTCAGATTTTTATTTTTTTTCTTAAATTTGGTAATCTGTACTCATTCTTTGTATAATTTTTTAAGCTTATTAATGTTAATTAATTCCTATTCATTGCTCAGGTTCTTGAAATTGATCATTTTTGGCTGTTTAATTTTCTTTAGTCTACTTCCTTATAACCAGTTCTGATCCAGTCTTTTTTCGATCATATTCTGTCAAACGGCCAGATAAAGAGTTGAACCAAGACCTCTATTTACAAAATCTTACTTTCTTTTACTCAAATAGGGCTAATCCAATGTAATCCCAATACAAAATAAGAAAAACCTACAGCCTTTTTCTGTATCAGCTTTACTTTCTTTTTCATATACTGTGATCTGGTTCCTACATTTCATGTTGCCTCTTTGCTGTAAGACTACTTTTTGTCATATATCCAGATCCATAAAATACTGATTTCTGTTTCTTAGTATGTAAGATACTTGTATCCTGGGTTTCCTTTTTCCCTGGATTCCATAAAGTCTCCATTTTGTAAAATTCTTAATAAGTCATGAAAAGAGCAGAGATTTAAAAGGTCATTTTCCCAACACTTTTTAATCATGTTTAATGAGGAATGATTAACACAGTGTCATAAAATTATCAGGAGAACTATGATCAGAATGAGGTGGATATTTAATACACCCTAAATATAATCCTCAGGTACTTGAAACGGCAAGAAATAGGGTCTTTGCTAACCATGGCCATCAGCCAAAGAACAGATTTCCTACTATTACCTACAAATCTCAGCCTGCTTTAGAATGTGAAAGTGCATTAAAGGATTATATGTTTGCTATTTCACTTAAGTATTCTTGATTCCAAACAATTTATACTATACTGTTCTCCAAAGCATTTTGAGTGGCACTTTCTAAGATCAGAGTTGTTATTATTGTATTTCATGAACAGATTGTGATTTGTAGAAAAATGTAGCCCATCAAACAATATCAGATGTGTCAGAAAATTGATTTCCTAGAATGTTAGGAAGGTAGAAAAGCCTACTTGAGTTCTGTTAAATTCTGCAAGTTCTGGCTGGGAGGTTGGAAAGGATAAGAAGTATGCAAGAAATAGGAAGAGTCACTAAATACAGGAAGCAGACATTTTACACAGATATTATACAGCAAGGAGGGAAATGTTGGAGGATATTTGATTATTGAATTCAGATTAAGGAAAGAAAAAAAAAAACAAAAATGGTTGACAGAAATCATAAGGGAAGAATCACTAATGATGCAGATGTAAATCCTAGGTTTTGATACACTAAAGGAACTGAACCAAAACCAAGAATCATTGAAACAAATGGTTTCTATATGTCTTACAAAATTACACTTGATAACGTAACAAGGGAGCATTGGGGATGTATTTTGACAGCCAAAAAAAAAAACAAAACAAAACAAAAAAAAGATGGCAATTTGTTTGTTCAGGCTAGATTTGTACCGAATACCAAACCCAAACCCAATAATTATTTACTAAGCAGAAAACTCATTTCTACCAAAAGGAAAAAAACCCTACAATTCCATTTATTTATTTACCATTTTATTTATTCACTTTCCCAATTTTTTCTGACACTGATAGAAACTGTCCAGACTTTGTTTTTATTGATAACTTATGAGTTATCATAGAAATCATACACAGTTACCGGTATTTCAGAATCAGCACAGCTGGCAATACCCTTTTGTCTAAGATCATGCATGCACACAATGTAGCAGAGCTGACAAATAGCTATTAATTTACAGTAGTGCACAAAGACATGTGAATTTTAACTTGCAACTGTCAAAAAGGTCTATGTTTAAAATTAAGTCATGTTACTCAGTTTCTAACAAAAGAAGCATGCTAGTGAACTGAAACATTGCTCCAATGAAGCATATGGCTTCAATTATGTATATATGCATATATATAATCATGCAAAACACATGTGACTAGATAACTTAATAATAGGTCAGCTAGTTCACGCCCTTAGCCTGGAATGATCAGCTAGTCCATATTGTTCCTATTTTCTTAAAAATATTCTGGCAGTGATAGCCTGTCTAGCAAATGTATTCTAATTCTTAACTACTCTTACAAAAAACATTCCTCATGGAAGTAGTGCTTGGTGTAATGCAAGCCTCTTATTTCTTAGCTTATCTACAGGTGACATAGAAAAAACCAGTTTATCACCTTCCTCTTGGCACATATCTTCTATATATAAAATCTGTTATATTATCTCCTTTCTTTCTTCTTTTTGTCTAGATAAAATAATCCAATTTCTTCAATAACAGCCAGCTATTCATTGTCATTTCATTCAGCTGATTATTTCCACCTTGCAAACGCCTTTGTAGAATTGCATAATTTTTTATTTTTTTTTTACTGTTTCCTTAAAATTATTCTGAATTCAACATTCTTACAGGCTCCAGAAGGTTGATGTCATCTGTAAATTTAATCAGTGTATTTGCCATTCATCAGCCAGGCTGTTAATAAAGCTGCTGAACTCTACTAGAGCCATCACAGACTCCCTTGGAATTCTACTCAGTCCACTCTTCACGTTTCACAGTAAACCTTTAATAACCATTCTTTTTGTACAGCTTTACAATCATCTTTTTGCTCACCTGATAGGAATCCTAGGGGGAAAATATTGTATGCAGTATCAAAAGAATTGCAAAAATGAAGCTGCATGGAATCTCTTGCTTCTCACCTGCGATCCCCTTTTGTTCATTCTTTGAAAGAAAATAGCCAGAGTCTGAATAGCTGACAGAAGAAAATTAGTCACCTCGTCATCATTGAAATGATCTACAAGTTTGATTATTTTGGGTTGTTTTTTTCTTTTTTTTTTTTTAATCATAGGCACACCACAGTGGACAAAACATTCTTGTATATTATATTCTTATAACTTAACATTATAAATTATAGCATCCTTACAACTAAATATAGAGCTTCCAAGTATGTATTTCAATAATATACTTCCAATATGACAACTCTCCCATTCCTTTTCTNTGATTATTTTGGGTTGTTTTTTTCTTTTTTTTTTAATCATAGGCACACCACAGTGGACAAAACATTCTTGTATATTATATTCTTATAACTTAACATTATAAATTATAGCATCCTTACAACTAAATATAGAGCTTCCAAGTATGTATTTCAATAATATACTTCCAATATGACAACTCTCCCATTCCTTTTCTTTTTAAAATTGATTTCCTTTTAATTATATGTATTATAAAGGCCTTTCCAGAGTCTGCAACCTTGCTAATCTTCCACATTTTCATAGGTAACCATTAAGCATCATCTTATAAAATTGTCTGTCAACACAATATGCCATATTTGACCTTTAATAGCATGTTGTTATAATTCTATAATTAGAATTTATACTGCCAGAATTACAAATGCAGCAAATACACTTAGCTTACATATTATGTCATTATATGTCATTATTTTCTCTTTGTTGGTCTGTGTATAAACCAGAGAAAAAAATAAATCCATTCAATGAAATAATTAATATGACATATATTTAATGTGACAGAATATTCAATTGCTTTTTGTAAAATGTACTGTAGAAAAGTTAAAACCTCTTTTGGAAAATCTGAAGTTTTTTCAAGTGCATATTACCACATATAATACTAAGGTGCTTTTTAGCATTTTATAAACGTGGGCTTTGTGTTGTTTTTTTGTTGTTGTTGTCTTGGGAGGTTTTAACAGATAAGTAAATAATTTATTTCTCTATACTTTCAGGGTTGTTACTTATGAGATTGCTTATCTCACTAATACAGACAAAGAAAAAGCAAAGACCTTTAATGCCTTCTTTGCCTCTATCTTCAACACAGATGATGGGCCCTGGTACCTCCAGATCCCTGTGTTGGAAGACCATGGCTGGGGGGATGATAAATTCCAGCCAATTCTGAATTTGTTCAATACTTTCTGCTCCATATGGATGCACATTATTCTATAGGGTCCAATAGGATTCACCCCAGCATACTGAAAGAGCTGGCTGATGTCATTACTGGACCTCTCACCATTTTTCAGCAGCCCTGGGAGGCTGGTGTGGTCCCAGTTCAATGGAAGCTGGCAAATATCCCCATTTTCAAGAAGTATAAGAAGAAAGACCTTGGTAATTACTGGTCTGTCAATCTCACTTTAGTGCCTGGTAAAATTATGAAGAATGTTATTCTGGGAGTTCCTCAAAAAACACTTGAGACAACATAGTCGTCAGTCACAGCCAGCAAGGGTTCATGAGGGAAATGTCCTGCTTAATTAACTTAATTGCCTTTTAGGACAAGGTCACCCATTTAGTTGACCAAAGGAAGCCAGTAGATGGGGGGGGTTATGGGAGGGTGGTGTGTGTTTCATTATTTTAGCAAAGCTTTTGACACTGTCTCTGACAGTATCCTGCATAAAATATCCAGCACACAGCTAGACAAATCTATAATATGACAGGTGAGCAACTATCTGATTGGTGGGGCTCAAAAGGTTATAGTAAGTGGGGTTATAGCAGACTGGCAGTCAGAAACCTCACCAGTGAGGTGCAAAATTTTTAGGAACAGTTTGTAATCACTTTAGCATTTAGGAATAAAATAAAATCATTTTGTATAATGTATATTCCATAAGTCAGCTCATAGATAAGGTCCCCAGTTTTGTTACCTACTTGCACCCCAAAAGTCTAACACAAGGAGATTGCCTGCTTTTGTAATGATCAGCTCTCAGGAATTTGCTACATTATAACATAGGTTTCCAAATTGCTTCTCAGTATTTTCTGTCTTTATCTGAGCTCTACACTAAAATGAGTTCTGTAATTGGATTTCTGCTGGTGTCTTCTTTGTCTTTCCTTATTCTAAAATCATTAACCTCAGTCAGGGAAACTGTAGTAAAAATAAGGTATTATATCACCTACTATTTAGTAAAAATGTATTTGTAATACCCTTCAGAGAGCCTCATTGTATAATTAAGAGCAGAACCAGCCCTTGAGCGAGCCATAGATCAAAGGATTAAGTAAAGAAGTGAAAACCTCTGCACTGTTCTGTAGCAACTTACAGAATGTCCGAAAAAAATGCAGTGGTCATGAACTGTACTGGATAGTACCCTTTCAAATTTTCTGCACAAGATCAACTTGGCATGATAAACTAACTCTAGGTCATGGAAAATTGTCACTTCACTGTTCATTAGGAAGCAACTATTCACATCACCATCCTTGTTAATGCTTTCTTATTGATCAATATAATTCTTTCTGGTTTACTCGTACTGAGAAGTTTTGTGAAACAGGGATTTGTGATACATTTTTTTATTGCTCAAGCAGATTATAAATCCATTCTGAATGATATTAAAGCAATCTTCTGTCAGACTAACACAGAAACAAAACTTCAAAGTCTTACTCTTCCATTTTATTGAATAATACTAATGCAGTCTTAAACTATAATTTTTCAAGATTTGCTTCCTTCCTTTTACCTGTATTTCTTCTAATACCAACACAAATACTTACAGAAAAAAGTAACTAAAGTGTAACTCTTACACTAAGTGCCTGTGATTTTTAATACATGCTAAACTCTATACAAACAGCAAATAATAAGAGTATTAAATCTACCGAACCTCTTCAGGCATGTTGACATGCTCTGAAATTAAAGATATGGGGAAGATAAAGTCTGAGGTCTATAAGGACTGGAATAGACTGTGATGAAAGGCATTTTACAAATATCCTGACTCTAGTCAGACATTATACAAGATTATCTCCCATATGAAGACAGGCTGAGAGAGTTGGGGCTGTTCAGCCTGGGGAAGAGAAGGCTGCATGGAGACCTCATAGCAGCCTTCCAGTATCTGAAGGGGGCCTATAGGGATGCTGGGGAGGGGCTCTTCATTAGGGACTGTAGTGATAGGGCAAGGGGTAATGGGTTTGAACTTAAGCAGGTGAGGTTATATTGTATATAAGGAAGAAATTATTTCCTGTTAGGGTGGTGAGATGCTGGAATGGGTTGGCCAGGGAGGTTGTGAGTGCTCCATTCCTGGCAGTGTTCAAGGCCAGATTGGATGAAGCCTTGGGTGACATGGTTTAGTGTGAGGTGTCCCTGCTTATGGCAGGGTGGTTGGAACCAGATGATCTTAAGGTCCCTTCCAACCCTAAATGTTCTATGATTCTATGATTATTCATTGTGAACCAAAGCACCAGAACATGTTCAAAACACAATGCACTGGATTTAAAAAGGAACATTTTAAACACTTAATAGATAAACATAGAGAATAGCTTGTTGATACTAAATCACACAGGACTAATTTGGTCATGTCTCATAGGGTATCTCTGTGAACATTAAATACACTCTTCACATGCTATTTAGAAACCAGTTGAAAAAAATTACAAGTCTAGACCCACAAGAGATCCTATTCACTCCTTTCCCACTAGTCAAAATATGTTACTGTCTGAGCACCACTTTTAATTCTGCTATTCCTATGCACTTGACAGAACAGCTATCCTCAAATAAAAGCGTGCACTATACTAGATACAGATCCGTCAAAATAGACTCCAATAGAAAAGAGACCATAATCTCCCTGGGTTACATTTTACTCCTCAGGGGCACTGTAAGCAATGCAAAAATATGGTGGTCCTCACATCGAACACATAATCTTTCAAGCTGGGAGGAATATATCTGGGCACATATTCAGTGCTTACTTCTGTGTATATTGGCATGCAATTTTAAATGTGCTCACTACAGCTGCTTTCATGCCCCTGCCTGCAGAAACACTTGAAAAAATTAATAAATGTTGGGCAAATATTAATACCATGAAAGAAAGACAGGAGTGGTTTCATAAAATTTCTTGGCTGATGGTTCTTCCACTCAAGAAGTGGAAGAGAATAGCTTGAGAATAGAAAGATGCCATGTGACCTAAACCATTGGATCAAAATTAGACAACATAAAACAACATATGCACTTAATAAATGAGACAGTACTAAAGAAATAATGAAGAATTAGCTTACGGTTAAAAAAAAAAAAAATAAAGAACAAACAAAAGATCGAGACAGACATACAGCAGAGACGTGGCAGCAGAGATGTAGACATCCTGGACATAATGGGACCAAGTCCATCAAAGGGACAGGAGTATGATCAAGGGTCTGGAACATCTTTGATATGACCAGTGGCTGACTAAGCTGGGACTCTTCAACCTGGAGAAGAAAATATTTGTGAGAAGCAAGGAAGACAGACCCTGAAATTTCTAAGTAGTGCCCAGTGACAGGACAAGAGGCAATGAGCACAAACTGAAATACAAAAAAAAAAAATAAAACCACCTAAAACTTTGGAAAAATTAGATTTACTGTAAGGGTGGTCAAACACTGGAACCAATTGCCCAAACAGGTTCGAAATCCACCTGAACAGTATGTTTTGCAAACTTCTGTAGCTGACCATGCTTGAGCATGGGAGTGAAATGAGAGGATCCCTCAAGGTATCATCCAGTATTAGTGATTCTGTGAGTAAAGTTGCACCAGATCTACCAAATTTCCTGAAGCGTCAAACAAATTAGGCCAGAAGTAGAAAACACATATATTGTTGACAATTAATGTCAGTTAACATAGATGAATATATAACAGGGGCTTATCTGTAACGGGAAGCAGCATACACCTTGCTCTGCCATGTTGTGTTGAAAGCAGTGACCCATGTGGGCCGCCAGACTGTTTAAGACTATTGTATGGTAGAGATGGTGACTAAACATAGATGATCTATATCTCAGGAATTATCAAGAGGGTTTTTTCTATGAAAAATTGTATGTCACAAGAATTCCTTGGGTTTATTGCAGTTTATTTCAACTGAAACAATACATGAAGAAGGATCTGGTTTTGCAGTTCTCATCTACAGCTCCTCAGTAAGTTGTTTCAGAAGGAGGTACACTACTTTGTATTTTCAAAACCAAATATTCCTTTTTCTGTTCAGTAGTTCCCAGCTACTAACAAATAATGAAAATAGTAAAAACCAGAAGTGTAACTTTCCTGCTGTAATTTTTTCCAGATAACTAGTATTTTAATGTATGTATTTATATTTATTGTTGTTCCTGCTGTTACTTAGATTTCAGTTTTGAAACAACTTTATTGCATAAAATTATACTATTGCAGAAAATCTATTTCACAGAATCACAGGATCTCTGAGGTTGCAAGGGACCCCTGGAGATTCTTTAATCCAACAGCTCTGCTCAAGCAGAGACAGCTTCAGCAGCTTACCCAGGGTTATGTCCAGTCTGGTTGTTAATATCTCTCAAGTGTAGAGATTTCATAAACTCTCTGGGTGGTTTGTCCCAGAGTTTGACTACTCACAGTAAAAAGGTGGTTTCTTGTGTTCAGACTCAATATGATTTGTTTTAATTTGTACCCATTAATCAGACACCCCTCTAAGCCCTCTGCAGGCTAAGCAGTCACAGCTCTCTCAGCCTTTCATCAGACTGAAGATGCTTGTGAGTGCATTAGGCCCTGTAGATTTATGTCATCCGTATATAAAAAAAATTAGTTTCTACACAAACAGTTGTGAATTACTTACTCAAACATAAATAGTAACAAGTAAATTTAAAATATCAGTTTAATTGACATAGAAAACCTGTAGAAAATACAATATGATACACTTTTTGGCTACAGATTATTTCAATTCTTCAAAATTATGTTGCAGGGAAAAGAGGTGGTTTGGTTTGGTTTTGTTTTGTTTGTTTTTTTGGGTTTTTTTTTGTAATAACAGTTTAGATTATACTGTAGCTTTTGTATATGTGAAAGCCTGTGAATACAAATGTAAACTTGGTAGGCTATCATATCATCTGAGGTCATCCTGAAGAGAAAAAGAACACCACCAAGATTTGCTTAAACCAGCTTTAAATAACTTTTCTTATAAACTCTTTAAGAACAAGCCTAAAAAAAAAAATATACTGAGCTTAATTATATCACATTTAAATTTTAGCATGAACTAGAAGTGACTGATAAGCACTGGTAGTCACTAGGCAGTGATAATCACTGATATGAGCTTATCTTGCAACCTGTATGATAATGGCTTCCAGTATCTCAGCCAAAACAAAAATGTTCTATGAGTGTATAATTACATCCAGTCAGCCAGATTTCAGACTGCTCTTGACTCGATCTCTCCTTATCCCTGCATATTTCTTACCCCTAAAAAGTCTCTTTATTTTAAAATCATACAATCATAGAATGTTTAGAGTTGGAAAGGACCTTAAGACCATCTAGTTCCAACCCCTCCGCCGTGGGCAGGGAGACCTCCCACTAAACCATGTCGCCCAAGACTCCTTCCATCCTGTCCCTGAACACTGCTAGGGATGAAGCATTCACCACTTCCTTGGGCAACCCATTCCTGTGCCTCACCACCCTCACAGTAAACAACTTCTTCCTTATATCCAATCTATAAACTTCTACTGTTTAAGGTTTAACCCATTACCCCTTGTTTTATCACTACCATCCCTCATGAAGGGTCCTTCTCTGGCATCCTTACAGGCCCCCTTCAGATATTGGAAGGCTGCTATGAGGTCTCCATGCAACCTTCTGTTCTCCAGGCAGAAAAGACACAAATTTCTCAGCCTGTCTTCGTATGGGGGGTGCTCCAGCCTCCTTATCATCCTCAAGGCCCACTTGTCCTTCTTATGTTGAGAAAACCAGAATTGTGCACAGTTCTCAAGCAGAAAATGGCATGAAGAAAACACAAGGACAGAAAGGCATAAAATGGTGAAAGACAGAATGACTATCCCAATAGGAATTGGGCCCAAGATCTCATGGAAACAGTAACATATCTCTTTACATGCTGGCTTCTTCTCTATTACAGAACAATTATCATGCAGATATCAGTCAAGATTTCAGGTATAAAGTCCTTGGAGTTTTTGATATAATGCATGTAAAATGTCTGAAAGACAGCAATGCCCACAGGCAGAACAGGCAACAGAAATGATGAATAAAAAAAATAAAAAAAAAAAATTAACACACAGTTGTGCTGTCTGGTACTGGGCTCTTTGTTTCTGTGTGAATTACACAATTTACTTCTATCTCTGCCCAATTTCATGGTTCACTGTCCTTGCTAAAAGAAGACTGGTTCCAACTTCACTGTCCTATACAAAAGAACAGTCCCTGTTTCCAAAGATAACAAATGGCTGTTAGCCCTTACTGTGAGTACGAACAGTAAAGATACTGGCAGGTGCACAGTTGTGGAGCAATTCAAATCTGTCATAGTCATACTCTAACAGGGTGGTCAGTAGTTGTTAGATGTATTTTTACTATCACTGTCAATCCTAGCACTCTAAAGCAGATGATGAGCACACAGCCTAAAAGCAAGCCAACATTAATTTACAGTTTCTCCTCCATCTGTTTCTATTCTACTATTACATCTTCTGCAAGACAGTACATATTTTGAAATAGACGCAATGGCTGGTGTAGGAGGAGTGCAACATTTGGCTGTGTGAGACTGGGTCACCAAGGCATAACCATTACTATCATTGCAGAACAGAAGCATATCAGGGAGAAGGTATCTGAAAGAGGTTCAGATATACCAGGAAGAACTGACGATCTTGGAGTATTGTAAGAAATACAAGAAAATGGAGATATGATTGTTTCCTGGCAAAAACCTTTTTCTTTCTCATTCTTGAAAGAAGCAGACAGACACCATAACAGAATTGAAACAAGTTTGGAGAGAAGAAATGTGAGCAGTATCACCACAGTGTGGAAATGAGAGGTACAAGAACCTGGCTCCACATGCATGGGATCTTTCAATGAATAAGCTGTTCCTTTCTGTGCAATTTGCATAGGGCTTTCCAGCATAACCAGTCCCCTTTTTGAAGAGATTTTGGTAGCTTCCTGTATCCTAGAACAATTAGGAGGCAGTATGTCTCCTGCCCCCTCTCTTGTTATAATTAATATAGCTGAATGACTTCATGTGTGAGGGACAAAATAAGCAGTGTATTAGTACAAAGAAGAAAGCAGAAGAACAATGTCAGAGTTGACTTTCTGTGGAGAGAGCAAAAAAATTCTTACTGCTAAAAATGGAAGAGTGTTTCCATAATAGCATATTTTTACATTGAAGTATTACTTTTTGTCGTTGTACTCTGTATGTTGTCTGCAAATCTTTGGTGTGCTAAAATTCCAAAAAGTCAGTCCATCTCAAAATAATGTATAGAAAATACAGAATAAGGAGACTGCTTCTTCTTGGCTTTTAAAGAAAATAGAATAACAATGTTTTTAAACTCACTGATGCTAGATATTGTCACTTGGCACCAAACTCTATACATAAAATGCATTTGAGTTAGTAGAACCTTTTTAAAATGTGTATATGTAGCACCAGCAACAGATGAGTTGAATCAGAAATAACAGAGCAGCACTGAGGTTGCTTTTTAAAATTTTATTTTAAGCAAGGTAAAGAGTTTAAATAGCGATATATGAATAAGAAAGAAGATGAAAAGATAGACAGATGAACTACAGCACAGATGAAAAGTTTTGGTTTTAGTATTTCCATTAACCTAAAAACCCCTCATTTCCAGTAGTTTAGAAAAGCAAATGTTTTGTGATAGGGTTGTTTTTTTGTTTTGCTTTGTTTGGGGTTTTTTTGTTTGTTTGCTGGTTTGTTTTGTTTTGTTTTTTTTCCCTCTCATCTATAAGGATATATCAGAGAAATTATCCTAAGCAGTGTAGTGTATAATGTGTTGGCTTTTTACTGTGTAGCACAGCCTAGCGTATTCTCTCTAAAAGCAATATCTGTGCCTGAAACAATGCAACAGGGTAAAACTTAATCTAGCCCACATGGATGAGGTAGTCTCAGACCCAAACATATTAAGGTCTTCTCTAACAAAAGAAATGAAGGCTGCATAAGGAATTCTGGAAAGACAATCTGATTCTGTAAGGAGTGCATAGTATGAGAAAAAGGAGGTGACACAGAAGTTGGCACAGTACTGAAAAAAATCTGGAAAAATGCTGCAGTATGATAATCACTTTGAATATTCAATTGAACTACTTATTCTGACCTTGTCCTCTTTCATGTTAATTCTTTTGGAAATCCTTAAACAAAACATCACTTTCTCTGTGCAGTTAGATAAACAGTCCTCTAATATTAAATGTGCATTACTGTTTACTAGAGTGGACCAATTGCTTGGCTCAGAATCGCAAATATACTATAATATCAACAACAAAATGACATTTAAAATTTCAGCTTTTGTTTCCATTTGTGGACTTAAAAAGCAAAGAAACATTGCAATCCATAAGCTGGATTGGCCAAACATTAAAATGTAAAACTAATGATTTCCTCTTGCTGTTATTTGCATCATGTAATCCACACATTCCTACCAAAATCAGTACGTCATTAAAAGAGGTAAGCTGCGGGTATTTCTTCAATCTATTAACATTTTGGCTTGATATATCAAGTAGAGGGACAGTTATTCAAAGGTGGGGTCAATTAATAAAGAAATAAAAATTTCTCTAGGTTTAAAGTTTCAGTATTGGTAAGTAGTGCATGTTAACTGCTGAGCTGCCTATGTAGCTTGCAAGCAGGTATGAATCACACTGATCTGGACAAGGGGAAGAAATGGTTCACAGTGGATAATGTAAAGGGTAATTTAATCTACTTTATGGAAGGTTTTAGTTAGAACTTTCAGTGCCAGGCTGGAGGGACTGCAAACTTGTGTAGACAACTGGGTGAGGAATCACTAAGACAGGATGCTTTTTAAGAACAGATTAGACAAATATCAGACGGGAATTTATACCAAATGGTTTCAAATAAAGACAAATAATTATTACAATCACTCAAAGATCAAATGATGACTCAGCCTTCAGCTGGCACATTTTACACAAGTTTGGTAATGTAGGTTCGTGGAATATGTGTGAAGATCTACTGGGAAGATTCACACTGTGAATAGAACACTTCTTTTAAGACAGGACAGGTTGTCCTGTGTTCAGCAGGTCCCCACCCCTCTGGGAGTGGGGGGAGGAAAAAGGAAAGGAGTGAGCGAACAGCTGCGTGGTTCTGTGTTACCAGCTGGACTTAAACCATGACACAGATATTCACTTTCTGAATGGAGAAGAGAGAGGTTAGGGGGAATCTTAGCAGTGTGTATAAATATTTAAAAGGAGGGAGTGAAAAGATGGAGTCAGGCTGTTTTCAGTGATGTTCAGTAACAGGATAAGGCTCATGGCAAGGCTTGACAAACTTTGCAGGCAGCTGCCATGGACCTGTAGGTAGGAGGACACAAATACATGCCCTTCCCCAGGTTATCAGTTCTTGAGAAGTAGACAGGTTAAAGTGATTCCTTAAAGCAGAAGCATCCTGATGCAAAAGGAATGTACAGCAGCTGCAGAAGTAAACAGTACAGTGTTAACAGTCGAGTTTGTTGTGTCATTACCCACTTTTTTCCTTCTTTCTCTGCCACCCTGATGCTGCTTGGGTGACGGTTGATAAAGCTTGTGGTTGCACCACCCCTCTCGCTTTTTAGGTAGCAGTTCTTGTTTCAACCAATCTGTTCCTCCAAGTCTTGGATTCACCTTCAGGTTACTTTAAACACACTAAGCAAGGCTCCTACCATACACCCAGCATGTTACAGACGCTCTTTAGGCTTTGTTTGTGGTGTCTCTACAAACTGCCCCAATGCTTCAATAGATTGAGAGGTGTTTTTTGTTTTGTTTTGTTTTGTTTTTTTCTAAAGTCACTCACTCTGCTTTGCACAACTACAAAAGCCAGCCTGCTTGGCAGCAGCTATAAATGCCTGCCTGCTTCAGCAGCAACCATAAATACCTGCTGGCAACTGCACTTTTGCATTAACCCTTTCTTGCATGAAATGTTAAACTGCTACTCATTAAAAACTTCTACATGAACCTAGCAACAAAAAAATACACAGAACACCGTCTGCCTTCGACATACACACACACACGTATAGGATCCCACAAGCACACTCCACACAACTACAGTATTTGAAACACAAAATTCAGACAATCATTACTTCCACTACGCAGTTCCATGTACAGAACATGGCACAAGGACCCTGTGAAGACTGTCAGGAAACCAGCTCCAAGAAGCATCATCTCAGTGCGAGGTGGCAGGCTCAACTTTAGCAGGCATCCCCACAGAGGCTCTGCTTCCCCACATCACATGAGGCTTGGGCTTTTATACTGATCAAAATTCACATTCATTCTGACACAGGTGGCCAGCCTATATCGGAAGAAGTGGCCAGCAATATCTATAAAGGTCTCCAAAGCCCAATAGTAACATGGACATACTTATATTTGCCAATTTCTAGTACATGAGTATCACAGACAGACTGTATCAAATGAGTTGTATATGGGGTCCCAAGTCCATGGTCCACTACAGTCCTCCCAATACCCCTGCTAAGAGCATACGAGAGACATTTCCACCACGGGTCTTGATCCAGCACATACACCACAGGGAAAAACACAATACATCTGCACCCACACCCATCTCACTTCTCCCTTTACAATTGCCCATTTATCATGAGGATTTGGGGGATATAAATGAGGCTTGTTTTCCAGATGAATACGCTCCAGGTCAGCATTGGAATAACCAAGTGTCAGAATCTCAGGCACAGTAACAGCAGCAGTCCGGTGAACGTGCACAGGCTCCTTCTTGGGGTCAATAGGGCCTGGGTCAGAAAGATCATCTTCATCTCTGACTTCAGTCTTTGCAGCCATGGCAGCAACTGGCAGAGGTTCCAGGGGGCGGGAGGGAGAAGGGGAGACAGGACACTGGGATCCACGATCTCTTTTTTAATGTCTCTAAAATAGTTCTCCAAATGACTAACAAATTTTTCACAGTGTGATTGTCTTTAGTGGCTGTGTCCCACAATTTAACTCCTGCACTGTTCCATAAAAGGACCTAGGATACGATAGACTCATCAGTCTTGTCATTGGAGCAACTTTCTATGGGTTGAGCAGGTGCAACAGGTTGCAGTACTGAATGCTTAGCAGACCCTCACAGTCCGGGGATGGCCAAATGAGAGTCAAAAGGGTTAGAAAATGGGTGGGAGGGATTTACAACAGATGCTGGGGCTGCGATACAGTTTCTTGTTCCTTCTGTTCTTTAGGTGATAGAGCTGCAAAAGCAGAAGCAGCTACTGCCCACTCCCCCTTCGTAGCTCGCAAGATCTCCCGAATTAGTTTCCACATAGTGGAGTACTTTTGGGCTTCTTTTCCCGCGTTTCCCCTATCACTAACTGCATCCCAAAGCTGTGCACCTATAGCCTTCCAAGTAGACAGTTGAAATGCAGCAGCGATACCTGGAATTAGTCCTCTGTCTTTTGCCCATAATAACAACCCTTTGAGGGTGTCTTCATCATATTTAATTCCTCTCTTAGAGAGCATATGTTGGAGGAGCTTCCACTACTTCTGCCTCTTCTTTGGACAGTGTAGACCCCATCTCCTGCCCGACCGCCACTTGCCTTTGAAGTGGATTTCTTTCAAACCATTCATTCAGAGATGCATCTCTTTTCTAGAGGGTTGCCAGGGCAGCGACCCATTTTGGCTGGCTTTCCACCCTCTCACTTGCCTTTTCACGCTTGTCTTTTCACTGCTTCAGCAGTGTATCCAAGGTTCCCTGATCAGGTGCCATTGGCAGGAGATCACTAGTCCTACAGACAATGCTGAGACGATCAATGTGATCAAGCGAATGCTGTTTTATTAGACAAAGTGTTAACCTTATATAGATATTCTTAGTACAGCTACATAGATCTGGCAGTTGCTGATTGGATACCTTAAATTTTTACAATGCTATGATTGGATAACACTGTCCAGGGAACTCGACCTTCAGAACAGTCAGGCTATTGTGAATTATTGTTTCTCCATTCCTTTTCCCTTCTGCTTACTCCTGCAATCTTGCAGCTGGTGTTTCTGCAGTCCGTCATCCATGGCCTTCAGTTTATCTCAACTACGTGACCATTCTCACGCAGGCTGCCTTACACCAAGGCCTCTGGATTGCTCACAAGATGTTCGTTGTCACACAGGCAGTCCACAGGTAAGTTGGTCTAGGTGGCCCTGTTTGAGCAGACAGCTTGGAGAAGATGACCTCCAGGGGCATCTTCCAACCCCAACTATTCTGTGATTCTGTGATACATATCTAGGATAGAAGGAAATATTTAAATTAAAGTATTAAATATGAATATTATTATAAGGTCAAGCAGATGATTGTAAGAAAATACAGACTGAAAACAGTTGTCAAAACCAGAAAAAGTTAAGTTCTGGAACAATCTTCCAGACTGGGTATCATAAGTAAACAATCTACATAAATTTAAAACAGAGTTTAAAAAGCTTAGGGAAGAAACTATATTAAAAAGGAGTATTATTTGGATTAGAAATTAAGATATCAAATATATCAGCATCATCAAAGGAATCTGTTGGGTTTAGCCCTACGTACACTGCGTTAAACCATGATTTGGGATTTTTACAAATTATGCATAGAGGTCAGAAAATACTTTATTTCCCGTACATAGTTTTTCTCGTATTTCACACCTTTTTTTTGACATCTTCACAGAAGTTTTCACAAATGAAAAAAGAATATATGGACTATTTCTGATAGCATTTACATTTCTGAAGTCTCTAATTTTCTCTCCAATTAATATACTCAAGTTAAAATGTATCATTAATGTGGGGTAAATTTTTGCCTTCTGGACAATATTGACAGGGTACAATAGTCTATTTTGATTCCATGATTCTATGATCTATTGTGTATTACTGGATGCAGTTTACTTTAGGACCAAGACTGCTCAGGATTCTTTCACATCTTTCTGGCATTTTACAGTTTGGTGTTGTACTATAGTTCCTAATATTGCTAAAGGATCATAGGTAGAATTTGATGGTCTGCAAAATATTAAATAGCTATGAACAACATAATGAACATCTACTTTGTGTTGGCTCCAATAATAAAGTCCAGTGACAGCCCTTTTCCCTGCCAGTTTTATCTTCCATAGAACAGCTGCCACTTCAGTTATGAGGAGTGGACTACATGGCCCCTGTTAATCATCTCCAGCCTTAGTTTCTATGACTTCTAAGGACACACAAGAATTTCAGCATGACCAAATTTGGTCTTTATTTAGAGTCCTGCTTTGTGCTCTTCTCTTACATTTCCTTGACAATTAAAGACCTGTAGCAATCCTTCATTACCAGAATACTAAGGCTTACACTAAATGGGAGGTATTCATTAAAAAAGAAGTATCTGTGTCCAGTCTTGAAACTTATATACAAGTTTCTGTTGTACCAGGCCCTACTGACGTTACAGCACCCACACTATTTTTTATTTCTTCCTCATAAAGACTACACAGCTTATAGTAGAAAAAAAAAAAAAAAAAAAAAAAAAAAAACAATAATATTA
>NDXB01000010.1:0-19977 GCA_002631895.1 Agapornis roseicollis
CAATGGGACCAGATGGGATCCATCCCAGGGTGATGAAGGAGATGACGGATGAGCTTGCAAAGCTGCTCTCTATCATTTACCAACAGTCGTGGCTCACTGGTGAGGTTCCAGATGATTGGAAGCTGGCCAATGTGACACCCATTTACAAAAAGGGTAGGAAGGAGGATCCTGGTAATTACAGGCCAGTTAGCCTGACCTCGGTACTGGGAAAGTTAATGGAAAAGTTCATACTGAGTGCTATTAAGCAGCACTTAAGAGATGGCCAGGGTATCAGACCCAGCCAGCATGGGTTTAGGAAGGGTAGGTCATGTTTGACCAACCTGATTTCCTTTTATGACCAGGTGACCTACCTGGTGGATGTGGGAAGGGCTGTGGATGTTGTCTGTTTGGATTTCGGCAAGGCCTTTGACACTGTCTCCCATAGCATACTCCTGGAAAAGCTGATGGCTCATGGCTTGGACAGGAGCACTCTTTGCTAGGTCAGGAACTGGCTGGATGGCCAGGCCTGAGAGTGATGGTGAATGGTGTTGCATCCAGCTGGCGGCCGGTCACCAGTGGTGTCCCTCAGGGGTCTGTGCTGGGACCGGTTTTGTTCAATATTTTTATTGATGACATGGATGAGGGTATTGAGTCCTTCATCAGTAAGTTTGCAGACGACACTAAGCTGGGAGCTTGTGTCGATCATTTGGAAGGAAGGAGGGCTCTGCAGAGAGACCTGGATAGGTTGGAGAGATGGGCAGAGGCCAACAAGATGAAATTTAATAAGTCTAAGTGCCGAGTCCTGCATTTTGGCCACAAAAACCCTCTGCACTGTTACAAGCTGGGGACAGTGTGGCTGGACAGTGTACACGCAGAAAGGGACTTGGGGGTATTGGTTGACGGTCAGCTGAACATGAGCTGGCAGTGTACCCTGGTGGCCAAGAAGGCCAATGGCATTCTGGCCTGTATTAGGAATGGTGTGGCCAGCAGAAACAGGGAGGTTATTCTTCCCCTGTACTGGGCACTGGTGAGGCCGCACCTTGAGTACTGTGTCCAGTTCTGGGCCCCCCAGTTTAAGAAGGATGTGGAAATGATTGAGCACGTCCAAAAGAGGGCAACGAGGCTGGTGAGGGGCTTGGAGCACAAGCCCTATGAGGAGAGATTGAGAGAACTGGAGTTGTTTAGCCTGGAGAAAAGGAGACTCAGAGGTGACCTTATCACTCTCTACAACTTCTTGAAAGGAGGTTGTAGACAGGTGGGGGTTGGTCTCTTTCACCAGGCAGCAACAGACAAAACGAGAGGACACAGTCTCAAACTGCGCCAAGGAAGGTACAGGCTGGATATTAGGAAGAAGTTTTTCACAGAAAGAATAATAAAATATTGGAACAGTCTGCCCAGAGAGGTGGTGGAGTCACCGTCCCTGGATGTGTTTAAAAAGAGACTGGATATGGCACTTGGTGACATGGTTTAGTTGAGGTGTAGGGCATGGGTTGGACTTGATGATCTTAGAGGTCCCTTCCAACCTGGTGATTCTGTGATCTTTTTACCTTGAAACATTTCTGCCCTTTGCAGAATTTCTCTGGTGACTTCTCTTTTATGATCCATTGTTAGAAGTCATCAGCATTTTTAATGCCACTCAGGTTACACTTATGCCTGACACTACATCATCCTTCCCTAGCAGATTGATGGTAAACAGGGGAAGACATTAAAGTCAAGATGCTCAAGAGCAGAGCTGCTAATTTAAGGAATAATTCAAGCAGGTAGATAGTTTTATAAATAGGTGTAATTTGTGTCTGCATTTTTTGTTGTTGAAGAGGCTTATTTTCATAAAGATATTTCAAATATTTATCAATTGAAATAAATTATAGTCTAAAGTTAGATAAGCTATTTTGATGACAATTCTTGCCAAAAAGATTATTTTCAGTGCTTTTATAATGCTGACTTACATCAAGCTCTGTTTTGAGACAGTTGTACAAATTATCTTGAAAAATTATGCCTCTGGGCTATAGACATCAGAAATAATTTCACACACACACATACTTGCTTCTGGTCTTTATTAGTTAGCAATCTGAAGTGACATCTCTCTAGTTGTCTGTTCTTCTGCCCCAAACCTTATCCAAGCCCACCAAGAGTAAAGAACTTTTCCTACATGAAACTCAGGTATTTGAGGATTTCTTCTTTGAGAACTTTTTTCCTTCTTCTGCAACAGGCTTGAGGATTGGAAACACTCAAGGAAATGTCAATTCGTTACTAATGTTGCATCTCAAGCTCTCTGCCACCAAGCAGACAAAACAGCGCTGCTTCCTGCAGTGAGGTGAGCTAGGAGCCAAGGGTGACCACAGCACAGGTAGTGTATTTACCAACCAGCATAATCCTGTAACAGGACCAGGTGCAGGTAACAGGCTCCATCAACAGTCACAGCGAGGGCACAAAGCAGGTCTAAAGTCTGTCCAGAGGAATAGCAGCAGATAAAGCCCAAAACAATACTGGAGACAAGTCTGAAGGTCATCTAGCAGCCAGGTCCAGACAAGAAACAAGGTCAGCAATAGAACTCAAAACAGCACACTTATAGCTGAGCCAAGGAGTAATTGCCTGCCCAGGCCTGAGCTTAAATGGAGCTCCTGGGCCCATGGACCACATGTGTGGCTGGAGGCCCCAGGTGAGGCTGGCCAGGGCCACTAACATCTACTGGCACCCTCAGGACCCCAACAGTCCTTACCCACAGTGTGTCACTAAGGTGTTTGAGAAACAGAAATACGCGAGTCTCTCAAGTCATTCAGTCTGCAAATGCTGTGATGCCAAATTTCTCTAGAAAACCAGTTCTCTTCCTTTCTTTCAGGTGCAGGAAAGAGGTGTGCATTTCATACCCTCAGGTATCACATGGCTGCTGCAAAAGTGCAGTAGACTTGCAGCACCCAAAAATGCCAGGTTGGTATATGCAGAATTAGCCATGTCTTCCCAGGTGTAGCATTTACTACCCAGGCACAACACAGTCATTCTGCACTCATGCTTTATGTTGCTTATCCATGATCATGCAATGAAGTAAGGGCCAAGATTTCTAATAAAAAAAAAATAGGGGCAAAATGCTGCCTACCACAGCTCAGGTACATCTGATAGGAAATATTTAGAATAAATTAAATGGACCTGTATAATGGGCATCATAAGATTAAATCGTAGTTGCTTTTGGCCATACTTCATGTAAAATGGTATTAATGCTTAAACTATCTGGGTTCAGCATGCTTACAAATGTTAACTTGCTTTCACTGCCAGTCAGGCACGTAGATACTATCTACAGAACCAGGGCCAAGAAAGACTAAATGAGGAAGTCATTGTCAAAACTACAATTAGAATTTGAGTTTCTGCATTAAACTCATGGCATTTAAGAATTTTCTCTTTCAGATACTGCCAACTAACAATGTTGTGGGTGATTTATCATCTGTATTACAAACACAGAGGCACTGACAGTGGTTGGCCTGTGTTCAGCTGGGCACAGCACCACATCAGTGCAACATATAGGTTCCTAGGTCATATCTGGTCTGGGAGTAGGCTGGTCACTTTGTCACATTGGAGTCTGAGCTAATAAATGTGAAGGAGGCTTTGCAAGGTAGATGCTTTAATCACACAAGGAGTGAACTTCAATGTTTCAGCATCACATTTCCACTATGAAGAAGGCAGGGCTAGCCAAGATAGGTCTGGTTAGATCCAGTCTTTCCCTTATAAAGCAGCATAAGTGTCTTTGCAGTGTAATTCCTGGAGCTTTTGGTTTGTGGAGATCTTAACTTAGGTTCATCATCAGTGACATGTCTTACCTTCCTTAGCCTGAACTGATGCTGCACTTGTTGCAGAGATCTGATCCAGATGACTCTGCAGGATTGATTTCATGACAGCATACCTGAGTAGTTCTGTTTCCAGGGTCAGGGTTCTGAGGGCACTAATAGGTCTTAGTGGACCTGACCAGCTGCACTTGGGGCTTTTGCCTACATCCTCTACTCATAGGTCCAGGAGCTTTATTTAAGCCCAGCCCTGAGTAAGGAGTATTTCCTGATGAATTAGAGCCTAGTTTTGGTTCTCTTTTGTCACTATAGACCCTGCTTGGTAGCTTCTTGCATTGTGTCTAATTTTGTTTACCCACTGGGTCACTAGATCTGCTTCTGACCTGCAGGTTGACTTCTTAGTTCAGCCTCAGACTGGCTTCATTTTCTGGAAGCTGATTTTTTGTCTGGACTCCTTGCTGCATGGGAATACCACCCATAGACCTGTCCTGGTTGCCTTGTGTGTGAACAGTGGTGCTGTCTAGTGAGGTCTTTGCCCTGTTGGTTGTCATATCCGGCTCCCTGTCTCTCAGAGAGCAGCTACACCTCACAGCTCTCTGATACTCACCCCAAACTCAAATTTTGCCAGACCTGCCTGCAGTGCAGAACTACTTTATGGGGTTTTTCACTGTATTCCTTGGTACTGTGTTGTCTGGTTTTATTAATTTTGCAGATATGTACCAATTTGCATGTTCTTCTGGGTAAAAACCCAGGGGTGGTAGCACTGTGTTGGACTGAAGTTCCACTAGCTTCAAACTTTATCTCTGACAGTAGCACATACACAAGAAAGAAGGCTTGAGTAGTATACAGGGCTATTTCTACTCATCCATCCTTAAGTATAATATACAGCTGAAATAATACTTGTCTTAAATAGCTTTTGAATAAACTTCTATTAATTTTGCTTTTAAAAAATCTAACCTGTAAAGATTAAAAAAATCTACAATGTGCTGTAGCAGTGAGTTCCATGGTTTGACAACACGCTGCATGAAGAAGTAGCTGTCTTCTGTTCCAATACGTCTATTTTCTAAATTGATTTGTAACCCTCTACTTCAGAAAAACAGTGACTGTTCACTCTCTGATAAGGCTTTCCATGCTGCTCTTGCTTTTATAATATATAGTTGGCATTTTGCCCAGATTGCCTTCTTTCCAGCATGAAAAATACTGGTGTATTTAGCTGCTCCTTGGGCTTTTGGCCACCCTTGCCACATTTCTCTGTGCCTTTTTAAGTTCCAGCTTTTAAGCATACCAGAACTGGATGTTATATTCAAGATGCAAGCAGACAATAGATCTGGACTAAGTAACAATGATGTAGTGAAGTTTCCTGTTCTGTTCTTCCCTTCTTTTGTAATGTTTCCAACCACTCAAGCATGCAGAACAGTTTCACAGAAGTTATCTGTCACAGTACCAGGATCTCTATTTTGAATGATAGTGGCTAATTCAAAGCCTGTGATTTCCATGTTTCCCCTGCTATGTACCTCACTTTGAAGGGATTTCACCCACCATTTTGTTACCCAGCCAGTCATTACTGTGGGATCTTTCTCCAAGCCTTTAGTATCACCTTGTCTTGGTAGGCCGAGTGTCTTAGTGTTGCCAGGGAAGACTGTCACCTGGTGCTTACTCACTTACTAGGGTATTTTAGTGTTGAAAAAGACCATGAGCTTATATGTCTGTGGCTGTGAAAATGAACAATTGTTAGTTCTTGTTTGTTTCCTAGCTTTTAGCATGTTTTTAAGGGAGCTGTGATTGCACATGTTCGTGTTTGGCAGTTCCAATTAAGCTGTTTATTCTCATCAAGCCCTAGTCCTCCTTTCTTGTTGTTTCCCTTCAAGTTACTGGTTTCTCACTCTGCATTTGGTTCAAGTCCGCAACTCTTAAATTATTACCTTCTACTACTCAATGTTGCCATTTGCAGCACTTTGAGAGCAAGTGCTCTTTTACTTCTCAAATAACCTATTGCTTTATCTTATAACAATAGCTTGTGTTACTTCTTCTAGCAGGGCAGGTCTTTGGAATTACAGAAGTGTTGATTGCTAGCCCTCTAGAAAAGCAGTCTTTTCAGCAAAGTGTCAGACTGAGGAGAAGATGGTATGGTTACACTCAGCAATGAGAACTCAGGTACATTGCTATAATTACCTGCCACTGAGAGCTGATCAGGCCAGTGCTCAAAATTCAGATATATGCATTGTTGGTTTCACCTTGTTGAATCCGAAGTGCCTATGAGCTTGACTAAGATCTCTCAGAGTGTATTCCTTTTTCACTGAAAGGAAATAAAAGGGGAGGAGAGAAGAGGATGGAGGAAGTACAAGTTGGTGATGGGCTACCTCCTCACTGGCACTGAACTGTAACAGTAACAGTAAACTCTGCAGATCTGTGCCACTGCTTCTCCTTTTCCTCATGTTAATTAAAATATCAAAACACTGTCATGTAAAGCATCTTCATAGAATGGACGTGGAAAGTGCTGCTCCCTTGTGTTCAGCAGAAAAACCCCTCTGCAGGCTTGCATTTTAATGGATTGTTTCACATTTCAAGTGCTTTATACTACAAGAGAGAGACTTAATAAAGCTTTTTTAAGAAAAGTACTGCTTGGGTGTATTGTTTCACAGATCCCATTTCCAACATCTGTTTTGCAGTCTTAAGAGACATTAGACTTGGTGGCCTGCTTTCCACTCTGGCCAAAATGCTGTAGTGATAATGAGACTCTTAAGAACGCTGGACCAACTCTTCCTTTTACTGTAACACTGTGCTTCCCTCTGGGAAGGAGCAGCAAATCTCAGTGGCTTAATGGATGAGGTGGGGGATGGGGAGAGCAAGGCTCATCATATGTTTCTTCTTCCTTGGTAGACAGAGAGCAGCTCAGCAGCTCTTCCTCCTTAACCAGTATCTTCCCCATGCTTTTGGGCATGTTTCCTCCACTGGTGCTAGGGATGGCCGGGTAAGGGTGGGCGTCTATGTCTGAAGGTCCTCCTGGATGGCACATGTGAGGAGATGGGGGTCAGGTCCCCAGCGAACCTATCGCTGCTGACCAGGCTTTACCTCTTCCAGCCTTAAAAAAAAAAGGATGACTTCAGACGGTGCCACCTCCGTTGCTGATTGTGAGGTATGCGGCGTCAAACCGCGGCCTCCCCAAGTAACGGAATAATTTGCCTTTCGTCTTATTATCGCCGTTTATGTTTTCGTTGTTGCTAAATGTTTCCTGGAGCTGCCAGCCTGGCACACCGACAGCTGCTCCGAGGAGGCCGCTGCCACCCTCGCCGCTTTCCCTAGGGTCGTGCCGGGCCAGTCCCTGAGGTGCTGCCGCCGGCTGCTCGCCCCGCAGCTTGGCGCTGGGAGGGAGCGGGGGGGGGCGGCGAATCCCGCTCCAGCCGCGGGGATCCAGGGCGCGTTTTGCCGCCTGCCGGGAGGGCTCGGTGCGGCGAGCGCCCCGCCGAGCCGCCCCCTCCCCGCTCCCTCCCGGAGGGTCCGGCCAGGGGCGACGCGCGCTGCCGCCGAGAGCACGTTTCGAGCCCGGGGCTCCCTCTCCCGCGCCTGGGCTCGTCGCGCCATGGGAGCCGCCAGCCCGCGGGGGCCCGGGCCGTGAACCGCGCCTCGCCCCCCGCCGTTCCCTCTCCCCGTGTCCCCCTCCCTTTCCCCCTCCCCTAGAGCGGACAGCCGAGCCATGCCAGCATCGCCCCTTCCTGTGAGCTGAGGGCCGGCCGCGCCGCAGCCCTGGTACGTGTATGGGACTGGTCTACTGCGGGTGGGGTGGGGGGAACGGAGACCTCAGCTTTCGGAACCCCCTCCTTTTCTTATTTTTAATCCCCCTGTTTTTTCCTCCGTCCCCTCTTCCCTTAGCTGCTTGCCTTCCTGGAAAGTTGAGTGAGGGTGGAGTGGGGACTGAGAGGCAAGGGCACCCCCGGGCTTGCAGTCCCGCGAGTCGGGCTGTTTCGAAGCGGGGAGGCAGGCAGGCAGGCAAGCAAGCGGAGAGGCTGGGGCTTATTCAAATGTAAAAGGCAGTTTGTTGGCTGAAAGAGCGAAAAAGTCCGGTCTCCGTGGCTATGCTGGAGCGTGTTTGCGCTGCAGTAGCCAGACCCTGCCTGAAAAACCCGCCAGGCGAGAGAAACTGCCTGCAGCCTCCGCGGAGGGCAGGGAACAATTGAAAGGGACCCTGCCCGACAGCCGGGGCCCCCGGCCAGCCGGAAAAAACCCGCAGCCACCCCACCCTACCCCCCAGAGGAAAAACAACCCAGGCGAGCAAGGGCCGCGCAGTAACATCCTCTGGAGGTGCCGTTGGTGTGCGGGACCGGGGGAGGCATTCCCCCGGAGTGGCTCCCGCCTCTGCCGCGGATCCCCAGCGTTCCCGCTGGGGCCAGTCCCATTGTCTGCAGCCCCGGGGGATTCCTGGTGCTGGGGGGCACGGCCAGCGGCGGAGCCGAGCCGCGAGGAGCCGCTGCCTCTCCCCTAGGCAAGCCCTGCGTGCCCCTTCCCTTCCCCGCCGCGTTCCGCCGGCTTGCGCTAAAGGGACTAGAGCCCGGCGGGTCTGCAGCCCCCGAGGTGCTTCTGCGTGCCGAGTGCCCCTTGGAGCTGGAGGAGAAGAGGTCGTGGCCTTGTGGGAACTGGAGGTTTGGTGTTGATGGAGGTGGTTCCTGCCACGCTTGTGATGGAGTCAGGGGAGAAAGGTGCTGTGTGCTGTTGGCTGAATGGGATGGGTAAGGGAAAAGGACCAGGCGGCCTTCTGGGAGGCAGGACCAGTTAACCGTACAGAGGCAGGGCTGCTGGTGCCTGTGGAGCAAGCGACAGAGCATGCTGGATTTGCAAAAGGACCAGGCGCAGCGGTAGTCAACGGAGTCGCGCCAATCGTGTGCCTAGCCAGTACTACACGCAGCCAACCTATCTTACTGCCCCCCAGAGATATTTAAAGAGCAACGTAGTCTGCATCACTTGCATCTCTTAGCAGCAGCCCAGCGTGCTGAGGTGCTGCTCCTGTAGGGTGAACAATGGAGTGTGCAAGTAGGTATCTAGAGCAGGGCATGAGCACACCGATGTTGGTGCACACCCTTAAGTGGGGTGGTTGAGAGATGTCTCTGCAAACAAGCTGGCCAGGTTGACTGCACCAGTGTGTGTCTGGCCAGTGAGCTCTCTTCCTAGGAGTGTTAATACAGTAATGGCAAAACTGGGCAAAGATGCACTTGCAGTGGTAGATATGCAAACATAACTGAGCAGAGTCCTAGGGCAAAGGGGTCTCTTTACATTTTAAAGCCAATGGGGAGTCCACCTGTAATAATAAATAATAAATAAAATAATAATAAAATTATCTTCCAAATAGTAGCTCTTTGCAGCTGTACTCAGTGCTGGTTTTAAGGTACTTTTGTGGAAAGGCAAAAGGCTCTTCTGTGCAGTAATCACCTTGTTTTCATTCATGTAAATCAACATGAATTAGGAGTAGAGATTGAATCCAGAAAACTCCATGTTTATTCTTGGTCTGGGCAAAACTGGGGAGGTAGCCTGGTTGTTCCTGACTGTAAAGGCAGAGAAGGCTGGTTTATGCTTTTGAGAAGCAGTTTCTCCAGCAGCACAAGGGCAGATAGTGGTTGCTCTCGGGATGAGGCTCAGTCCCTCTGGACAAGAGGGTTTGGTTGTACTTGGAAGGAGACAAGGGCCGGCTGAGTTACACAAAGCAGCTAATCAGGGAAGAATTCAAGGTGAGACGTACCAAGGAACTTTCTGATATTTATGGTTTCTGTAAGGCCTAAGTCTTCACCATATAATAATTCAAAATCCCCATTGATAGTGTTTTATTATGGCTGGCATACTACCCATGGTTGTTAAAGCTGGCCTAAGCATTTCAATCCTGCTTTCTGTTTTCAGTTACTTACATTTCAAAACACCTTTCAGGCTGAAATTTTCCAGGCTTAATCTTTGCCTGAAGGTTCTCCCATCCACCTCCCCCTTCTTTTAATTGAGTTTGAGATAAGGTGATTCAGTTAGCCTTTTTCTTCTTTTTCTTTTTTTTCTCCAAGAAAAGGCAAGCCCCATGAAGAATGGAGTCAAATATAATAAAAAAGAAATGCAGTGTTTGAAACAGCATAAATGCAGAATCAGAGGAGCATATGATTAGCTGAAAGGGTTTGTTTTGCTTGCTTTTTTTTATAGTCTGGAGTACAGCTGGAGTATTCTGGTGGAACTGGCTTTCATTTGGTGGCCCCTTCAACATTACTTGGTATCTTTTTACTTTTTAGCATTCCCCATTGAGGTCAGTGTTTGGCTGCACTGAAGAGAAAGTAAAACAAGCACATGGTCTTGCCTGGGCTGGAGGGAGGATACTTGCACATGCGGTGTGAGTCTTCACAATGGGCTTTTGATGCCAGTTGTTTGTTTGAGGCTTAATCTGTTTTTGTGGTTTAAGCATGTGTGGTTCCTTGCCACACTTTTATTTTTTGTAATCATTGTTCTAATAGAGTTTTCCCTAAACCAGGATGGTTTCTTTTTTGTGGTATTTTGTTTTATCTGCTTCACTTACAGTGCAGGCTGCAAGGTGTGTGAAGTCATGACATTGAAAAATACTAAATGTAAGCATCTCTTGCTGAATTCATTGAGAGTGTGTATCTCAGAGCAGTCTTCAGCTCCCCAGGCAGCAGGGGAAGCAGGATGTTGTAGCAGTCCTGCCTTATCCATACTTGCGCTCCAAGCACAGATGTGGCCTTGGTCCAATGCGGACAAAGATTTAGGAAGAAGGCCTTGGTGCTTGGTCTGTTCAACATCATCTTGTGTAACTGATGTCAGAAAAAAGGTTATGGTTTGAGTATGCATGCCTTTGTGAGAAACTGAGGTGGCATCCTGCACTACCTGTCCCATTTGCAGTTACACTACTGGAAAGTGTTGACTTCAAGGTTTAATATATCTGGATAAATATGCCTGATTGCCTGAAAAGTAGCATACTCTTGAAAGTAAAGCAGAAAACGGATACATTGTAAAATAGAAAACAGTATCCTTGAATGGCACCTGAGGTTATAAAAGCCGCTCTTGAAACAGGACTGCAGGAGGAGAGGTCTGGGGGTGTTGTGGGGTGGTGAGTGAGAAGAGACCTTAGGGGTGCCTCTGCAGAGGGAGCATGGGGAGGCCTCTTTGGCAAGGCTGCATATGAAGTAACTCAGGGTCTTGAGAAGGCAGATGAGAAGTTTAATTTTTATTTCTTAACCAAAATCAAATGGGTATTCAAGGATTGAAGAAGGGGTAAAGGGCAAATTAAACCTATTTCTCCTTTTGTAACCCATTTCTCTTTTTTTTTATATACAAAGTACTGTACAGAACAATCAGTAGATGCAGGGAATTAGGTAAGACTGAAAACCAGGTTGACATTGGTGTAGCTGGGAAGAATATGTGGATGATACGACATAATCCTGAAAAGATTGTGCAAAAGGTTTTTGCATCTAACATGATGGTCAGATTTTCTAATGTCTGTCTTCTCTGGTGTCTCTTGACCTGGAGAAGATGAGGTGCTTTCAATTAAAAGTTGTAGATCTGAGCTTGTGTGACAACTTCAAAGTCAAAGTGTAGCCCTTATTGCTTGAGACCTGTATATTATGAAATGGCTTTTATGAAAGCTTTCAGGTCTCGTTTCCCCACGGGGCCAATCTCAAGTGACTCTTAAAAAGATATCTGAACACTGAAACAAAATGTATTTAATTAGTGCATCTGTCTGTAGTGAAACCAGGTTCAACTAGTCCTAGTTGTGTCATTTCCTCTTCCATGTAGCTGTGTTTATTCAGGGGTCACTTGCTCTTTTTTCATTAAGCCATGGAAAAGCTGCCATCGTTTTATGGGAACGTATCTTTTAATCTTTTCCATCCCCCCCAGTCTTTCAATAAGAATCAAGTTATGGAACAGAATCTTGATGGATACTACCTCTAAATGGAAAACTTGCTTTATTTTTGTTTTCCTTTTGTGTAAAGTGAAATAAGGAAAGTGTGGGGGGTTTTTTGTTTGTTTTTATTTTTAATGTGTGTGTGTGTGTATTCTGGGTTTCTTTTTTGTTCGTTTGGAGGCATTCCAGCAGTAATGGGGTTAAATTCCTCAATTACTTCGTAGCTAAAATTCTCATTATAATTGTTTGGAATTTTGGCCAGGACACGACTAAAAGATTTAGCCCTTGACTGGCTTTTTAGCAGTATTTGTTGAGGATTATAGCAGTCAGTGGGATTGCTCCAGATTTGTTACTGTGAATAAATAGAACTTAAGCAACTAACCTTAAAACCAGCTTTCAGCTTTGCACATGAATTAGAAGAGATAAGTCAGTTCAAGTAACAAACAGCTTTGGGGTACACTGTTATTATCTAGGGCAGTTCCCTGCAAACCCTCCAGTATCTATTACTCATTGTATTTCATAGAGATGCCTACCCTCTGCTTTCAATGGGGATATGGTAGATTCCACCTGATCTGAGCATTGAAGTAAGTTTGGTTTTCTCCAGGATGATGGAAAACTGCCAAGTTATTACATTGCCCAATGACATTTATGTTTGACAATCCTGCTAAGCCCACATAGATATTTTGGAAATACTATTAATTTCTTGTTATGAAATGTGACTACTGTGATACAGCCATTTGTTGTCCTTAGGAAGCACAGGAGGCAATTTATAACTGCTGCAGGCATCAACAGATAGATTGATTGCCAATGTGTTAAGTATGAAAAGGAAGGTCACAGAAAACAAAACTTGAATACTGAGCTTGTGGCTACCTAGTATTTTGGTCCTAAATGTGGAAGAGTAAACAAAAAAATAACCATATAATTTAGTTTTGTTATGCACTTTGTTTAAAAAATGATAGTTGTTACCTAGCGGTTATGGTTGTTGTGGCAAACTAGTATGCACCAAGGCTATGGGCTTTCTTTAAGGGAAGCAAAAAAACCTGTTGCTGACAGGTATTTCTCCCAAGAGCTTACTGTCATCTTGGAGGTCCAGTGCTCAGAGTCCCAGACAAATATATCTGAAATCAAGTATTAATCATGGGCGGAAAGGGGAACCCAAATCCTTTAGGGATCTATCACCCCAATTGCTTCTGAAAAAACTAAATTCATTCCAGTAACAAAATGGATAAAGCTGTTGCTGTTGTTGCCCTTGTTGTCCTCTCTGAGCAAGACAAATACTAGCAGCCTTTGCTGCCTTCTTTAGTGTAGCATTTAAATGACAGCCATTTTCCTACAGATATCAAAATTCTTTGTTTACTAAGAAAAATGGAAGGTTTTGACCACTCCACATTCATAGCCTCTAATTTTGGCCCTGAAAAGAAGCAATGCTTTAGCTATGATACTTTTCTATATTCTTGCTAGACAGGTAAGTTTATCTGTATTAAAAGAAAAAGACCCCAGGATGCTCTTGCTTCTTCAGCCCTGAAGCATCCATGTTGTGATTTCCAAACACATGTAAAGACATATTATCATATAATTCTAATGATGATTTAAAAAAGATACAAAATTGTTATAAATGAAGCTACTAATTGATAATTTTAGTGGTAATTCTTCCCAAACTTTCACAATAGCAGTGGCAACTGCTTATGTAGGGAAGCAATACGAGCAAAACATTATACATGCTCAGTATCATCAAACACGCAATCTGTTTCCATCTCCTGTATTCTGTCATCATTCTGCTTCTGCTTCAGGACTGGTAAAGAGAAAAAACTTTTACCTCTTCAGTCCCTCTTCTGATTCACACATGCCCATGTTGCTTGACCATTGTTTGTTTGCTTTCTTCCTTGCTGTCTTGGCTATAGTCTAAAAGTAACTTACATTTCCTCTCCTGCTACTGTTATGTAGCACCAGGCTGCTAATAGCTACAGATGCCTGCCTGCTGCTTGCTTCCAACTGGTTTTGCAATCCTCCAGGCTATCCTTTGGAATGAGGAGCTCAGTCTCTGTTAAAACCACGAGAAACTGGGGTAGCTTTTTGCAAGCTGCCAACAGCTATTTCATGGACCTGTTGACATGATGCCCATGCCCTCTTTGGTTCATGGATGACTTGTAATGGCCATGTCTCCCTTTTCCCATGTATGTCCAGAGAAGGAGGGAGGGAGAGAAGGACAAGAAAGCACGCAGATTACCTTCATTTCAGCTTTGTATTTTTTTTTGCCCTTTCAGTGTCTCATCCGAGGTTTATAGAAGGCTTCTGCAGGAGCTGTTCAGGTCTCTTCTTCTGTGGCTTTTGAAGCATTGCCATAAATTATAAACAACTACATGTGTCTACTTAGTATCTCCAGGTTGGATGTTTTGCTGTGGTGGAGGAAGGATGCTAATAGCTTGTTTATGGTGTACTTGATGGGCATTATTTTCTGATCTGACCTTAAAAGTGCATAGCCTTTTCTTGTACAGCAGTGCTGGTGCCAAAATGGTATTTGAGTGTGTGGAAAACCTGCTAGCTCAGTAATAAAATTCATCTGGTATGTAGTAGGAAGATGCGATACAGAATAATCACATCATGTTTAGCTAAGGTATTTGGTTTTTATGTTGTAGTACGCAGGATCAGTTGGCTTACTACTGCTGAGAAAACAAGAGATGAGATTCAAAATGCTTTAAATAAGTTACTATAAAAGAGTTTGGGGAGTTATTGTTAGCTTTGGTGGGTACTGTTGCCACTGACCAGCTTGCTCAGGGCTAAGGCAGTGAGAAACAAGGTTGCTGACAGTGTGCTTGGGTTTTGAGGAGCTGGTGGTCCTGCACAAAGGCTGTGCATGTTGGCTCTGCTAGACCATCCCCTTGACAAGCTAATGAGCTTATCTTGGTGCAGTGCAGTGCTGTTTGGTGTGGATAGTTGTAAGCTTTCTGCACCCCTTCTTCTGTAGATGTGTTTTTGTGATCTGAGGGTCTGTTCTGCTTGTGGAGCCTGCTCTTCAAGTGCCTTGTGTCTTTTCATTTGCCCTACACCAGCCTAGTCTGGCCAGTGTAATACCATTAAGTGTTTGTGGGGCATTAAGTAATCTGGGCTGCACTAGCAAAACTCTCCCATCTTCAGCAGAGCTCAGACCAGGCTGTAGGTAAGTGCAGCCTCGTAAGATCACCCTGCTAGCTTCAAGTTGGGGTTGAATTCATAGGAAGGAGTGGCGGTGTCAGGAGCCTGGTAGCATCCTTTTTCCCTTTTCTGTGTCCTTTAGAAGCCAGGATTCCCCTTTTTTCTTCTTTTTTTTTCTTTTTCTTTTCCTTTTTAACCCTTTGTTTAGAGGTCATGTGTTTAAACATCATCCCCATGCTTCTTGTTCTTCCTTTTCTTTACCTCTTCCCGTCAGTGGGATGGCAGTGGCCTGTAGTTGACTTGATTTGGGCTTAAAGAATTCAAAAGAATGATGACAAAAAGAAGGCATTCTCCTGCCTGAGATTAGAGCCTCTTGCTCTGCCTGCTCCCCATTTCTAAGCTGCCCTTGTCTACTCATCTAATCTATCCAAACAGCTAAATAAAGCTTTAAAAGCCTCCCACAGGTAGTTAGAAGCACCAAATGCTAGAAAACTCTACTTATGAGAATTACTTTATAAGAGCTTAGGAGAAATGTGTGGTATTTTGTTGAAGGCAAATATGTTAGTAGTCATAATGGTGAAGCAGAGACAACTATCTGCCTAATATATCTGATATAGCTAGGCAGGCTGGAAGCAAGGCTTGCAGTGTAGTAAGAGTGCACAGATATGTTATCCTATGAGATAATACTGGGAAAGGCACATCTTCCCTGGTCAAGTTCCCCTGGGAATAACACTACAAGTTAGATACCTTTGGGAAACCAGTTGCTTCTCCTGTCTGCAACTGTACCATGGATGGTAGAAGAATGATGAGGCCCTGGTGATGGTGAGTAGATGTGCACACACACACACTAAACTTTGTTCTTTTTTTCTGAATGTCCCTGCAGTGATAGATATGCTGTTGAACATAAATCTATGGATGTAAACTTTTCCCGACCTTACTCAAGGGGAAGGAGAGGATAATAAGCAGTTAATAAGATTGAGAAAAGTCAGACCTTTCAGAACTAAAACAGTAAATATGTGATGTTGCCTGGCCATTTGAGTTCTGTTTTCTTCTTCATTTGTGTTACAGGTGTTTAGGCAAGCCCTCTGTTCAACATACTAATATTTTTCAAAGCTTTTGTAGTAATGGAACGTAATGTCCAATACGTTCCAATGTATGGAACAATACAATATGTTCCAATGTCCAATGTATTTCTAGTCCTACCAGTGTGTTTTACATATTTAAAATGGATGGTTTAATACATGTGCACCAATCACGAATTAAAAATGTATTTTGTATCTGTTTCTTTTTCAGAGTTAATGTTGCGTCACCACAGAGAGCAGCAATGGGAGTATGCAGTTTTCTGGCGAGAAGTTCTCTCAAGAGCTCATGATTTTTTTCCATCTCACCTCTTAACATTTCTACTACTCCGCAGACATGGCTCACCACGCAAGGCCTTCCAGATTAGTCAAAAAGGAAGAGTTAGGTAAAAAGAAATCTAACCAGAGCAAAAAAAAATCTAGCCAAGTGAGAAAGAAAGCCACAAAGACTTCTACAAAAGCTCTGAGTTCTGGAAAAGGCAAAAAGCCAGCACAAGAAAAAGATGTTAAGAAAAAACAGCAAGAAAAGAAACCAATCATGAGCTCTTCAGGTAGACTTCTCAGGAGCAGTGTAACCAGAACATTGTCTGGAGCATCTTGGGTGAGTTTGGAGAAAACTGACAACATCCTCTTTCATAACCAGGATTCTTTCAACATCAATGGCTTTACAATGTCTCTCCGTAACAGATCATTCTCCCGTAGATTGTCCCAAACTCCAACAATTGCAAAACCCAAGAAAGCGGCAGCACAAAAAAGGCTAGAAACAAAGCAAAAACATGAACAAGAAGCTCTGGCAGTAGCAGAAGAAAAAACCATAGAAGCAGGTGAAAGAGTTTTGAATCATGATTTAGCACAAAATTGTTTAGCTCCTCTGCCTGTAGAAGATGTACCATGTAGTGCAGGTGAAGAGCCTGCTGTCACATGTGCCAGTCAAGACAAAGAGGTAGAAATACCTCAAACAAATGACTCCATTCCAAACAGTCAGGTAACTGATGATGATACAGAAGCATCAGGGGTGAAATATAAGCATGGAGACCTGCCCTGTGAGCAGACACCCAGCAATCTCAATTCAGGTAGTTCAGTGGAAGCATTTGTCGAAGATGCTGTCCTTGTGCTTCTGTCTTCTGACTCTGCAATCACCTCTGAATCAAACTTGAAGGTGTGCACAGAGACTCCCTTTGGTTTGGTGCCTAGCAGTAAAGAACCCAACTCCAGTTCTGTCAATACCTCAGACTTCAGCTCAGCAGTACTATTAGAAGAGTTGGTCCCACTTGCCAAATCTCACCTTGAAGCAGAGTTGGACCAGGTGCTTCCTAGTGAAGAACAAGACTTGCATTCTGCACCTGTAGTTACCTCTGATTTTAACACACAAGAAAATCTGTTAGAAGATGCAAGCTCACTTGCAGAGTCCTGCTTGAAGGCAGGCTGGGATTTAGACTCTGAGAGTAAAGATGTCGGTTCAAATTCTAACTCTGTAGCTGTCATTGAATCAAATTCACTTTTACGTTTTGAAGGTGCAAGCTCATTTGCAGAATCCCATATGAAACTGGATGTGGATTTTGTACCCTTTCACAAAGAACTTGACTCAAATTTGGGTTTGAGCTGTACAAAAGAGAATTCAGAATCTGACTCTCAAAACATATTTACAGTATGCAAACCAGTTTCCGATACCTCTTTAAACAATATTGAAGTAGAGGACATTGAACAGCTTGTTAAATGTATAGATGCAGAGGCATTAATACTGAATTCAGGTTATGTCCCCGCTTTCTCTCTAGATTTAGGAAAAAGCAGAGTCAATAAAATCTCTGGTGAAAGTTCTGGACAATTCTCTGAAGGTTTTGTTTCAGAGTTGCCTTCAAGCATGGAAATCTCTGCTCTTGCCTCAGAAAAAGCCATAAATGCAGATTTGCCAGCTGACTCAAGACTGCAGCATAATGATTATTCATCACAGCTGGGAAGTGTTGGAGTAAGCTTGAATTTGGTTCAGGACAACGTGAGAGACAGCACTGAAGCAGTTGAAGCCTCAGGGCCATCCTCAGTTAAAAATCCAGCTGGTGATTGCCCTGTTCCATATTCATCTCTGCTCCCTATGCTAGAGAAAAAGAAACGAAGGCGTTGTGGAGTCTGTGAGCCCTGTCTGCGGAAAACAAATTGTGAAGAATGCAGCTGTTGCAGGAAGCGCAAAACTAGTCACCGGATATGTAAAAAGAGAAAATGTGAAGAACTGAAAAAGCCACCACCACCTATCATGCTACCTTTTGAGGTAAGCCAAAGAAGTTGTGGATTAAGTCATTCTTTTGATGCTTGAGGTGCATATCAAAATACTACTGAGGGAAATGCAGGTCACTGTACAGCTTTAGAGAGCTTACAGTTACTGTTGGAGCTAACAGGTTGTATAGCAACTTTCTGTTATCATCTGTAGAGGTATAGATTGAAGTGAGCTGGAGTTTTTCTTACTCCTGATGTGTAAATGCATAAAATCAGAAGTAACTATGGCTTTAACTGTGTTCCAGATATTGGCATATTGGCCAAAGCAATTAATTCATTGAGGGCGTGAAGAGATGAAAATATTTAAGTGCAAAATGTGGGGAGGGGGAGAATGAGGGTAGTCCTAGGAGACTATGAGTTGTTAGGGTCTGTATTTCAAAGTGCTAAAGGTTAAAAACCAAAGGAAGGCAGGCTGATTGCTCTTTAATTCAGTTAAAGTGATTTGCTTGTGATGACAGATTTGGTGGAAATAAAGTTATAAAACTTCAGGACCAAATTGTAGCTGCATTTTCCCCTTTCGCATCTCTCTGCCTTTCTAATTGTCTGTTCTTCTGTTTCTCTCATTTCACTTCTCCTGCCTGTCTCCCTTTGTCTTTTACTGCATCCCCCATACATGCTTTCTTTTCCTGTGTTTCTCACTCATTTTTCTGATCCATCAGCCTTTTGTAACCCAGGTCATTACTTTTGGAACAAAGAGGAGGGGAAAAGACAGTCTGTATGCCCCTGTGATAACAGCACTGACCTTCTGAGAGATTTCAGTTCAAGATCAGGCTTTACCATCAGGTAAGTAGGGAGTTGAACATAGATTTCCCACATCCCAACTGAATCCCCTGACCTGTGAACTGCAAAGTTAGCCTCTGTGCCATCACATGCTGCTGTATGTGTTCTACTTCTTATGTTCCAATAGTACCTGAGCCACAGAGGGTGAGAGGCTCTCTTGGTAGTTAAGTCACTGGGACGTTTGCCTTGGGATGTGGGAAACTGAGGTTCAAGTCTCTGCACCAGTGTGTATGCTGAGTGGAGCAGTTCACACTGGGGAGGATGCACCTGCAAAACCTTTCTCAATAGCAGTTTCATTAAAATGGTGTATTCTTACAGCAGGTAGAAATTTCTATCAGCTGCGGAGATCTCAGGAGACCTTCTGTTTTCACTGCTCTGTCCTGTGCTTACCAGGGTTTGCAGAGAAATCTGCTCTGCTCCTAAGGTAGTCAAGCAGAAAGAAAAGTCCTGTAGCAGTGAGGGGATATAATATATTCCCCTTTGTGGGGGAAGTATATTTTAAGTTATATTTCAAGTTTTAATGTTTAGGGAAGTTGGTTTTAACAACTTGGCTCAGAGTTCATTCAAAAACCCCTTTATGTGTCAACTGCTCCTGAATGCTTTTGGGAAAGAAAAAGAAAAATGAGGGGAGGGATAGCTGTAATGTGACTTAAGATATGTATATTAAAACAATAAATGTGATGGAGACAGATCCTGACTTTTACAGCTGAAGGGTAGTGCTGTTACATCCTTTTCTTAGTCAGTGGGATTGAAGAAGCTTATGGGATAGAATTGGTGGAGTTGAGGTAGGAAGTGATCTAACAGCCATGTTTTAAAAAGGGTTTTGACAGGGATGGTGAAAGGAAGCACTTCAGCTTTTCTGCCAACCTTTGTTTTCCAGGCTAAACATACTTCTTTTCTGGTTCCTCAGGCTGACCTTCTCCTTGCAGATTAGCTTTGCCCCTTCACCTTTGTCCTCTCTGGATGCTCTGTTTATTTTCTTTATAAGATTCCTTGGTTTTACTCTTTTCTTTGACAGCTTCTTTTTTTTTTTTTTTTTTTTTTTTTTTTTTTTTTTTTCCAAATTTTTTTTTTTTTTTTCTTTGTT
>NDXB01000010.1:28925-48213 GCA_002631895.1 Agapornis roseicollis
GGGGGGGGGGGGGGAGGAAGACACTGTGAGAGAGATCCAGAATAATATACGCAGTGCTAAGTGAGTATTATAACTGCATGTACATTCTTTGTTCTCTGGCTGGTTCTATTTGTGTGTTTATGCGTAAATACTGTAATGGTTATCATGTGTGCCAGAGAAATGGGTACAACACCTGCTAAACTGCATAAAACCTGTTCCATTTAAGTAAAGCCAAAAGCCAGAAATAACTCAGTACCTAGAATTTCTGGTTTGTTTGTAAACATTGTACAAGGAACTAGTAAAAGTTTCATTTCCACCGAAGCTACAAATATATACTTGAGAATTCTCTTAATTTTTCTCTCTCCATACAAAGCATAGTCTGTCTTAATCAAAAACAACTTTAAAATATAAAGCTGGTTCAGCAGACCTGCTGTTGCGATGTTTGTGATGCAGTCTTGGTTTTGCTGCTTAAAGAGATTAAAAATATACCTTTTTTGTCAAGTTGCTGTGTTTATGATAATGCTTTAAGTGAGCACGGCTTGAACCGATTTCGAACATATACTCTAAATTATGGTATGTTTTTAATGCAAAATATTTGCAGGAATATTTAGCTGGAAGAAATTAAATCTTTTTTTACTTTCTCCCACCCCCCCACCCCCCCCCCCCTAAAAACGAGATACAAGCAAGTCAATGGACAGAATTGCATTGCAGTGGAATTTTACAGAGGAAGAAGACAGAATGGTGTAATACATGTTGGAAAGGATGTTGTCCAGAAAATANCCCCTTAAAAACGAGATACAAGCAAGTCAATGGACAGAATTGCATTGCAGTGGAATTTTACAGAGGAAGAAGACAGAATGGTGTAATACATGTTGGAAAGGATGTTGTCCAGAAAATACTGACCTTGTTGTTTGTGTTTTCTAAAGGGGCACTAGCACCTTGGAACGTATTCCTTTAATAAATACCAATTAAAATTGCTTTGACTTGGAAGTTTCTGATTATTTCTTATGTGCCTTCTTGGTCCTTTTTTTTGATAGGGAGAGCTTACTTTTGGTATGTGAGTGGCCTGCACAAATTAGTTAACATTTATTTTTCAGTATAAGATCAGTTACTAACTTAGCTGTTAATTTAGTTAAAAAAAATAAAAATCTAGGTGTCGGGGTTTTTTTTGGGGGGGGGGGAGAATCTTGNGTGGCCTGCACAAATTAGTTAACATTTATTTTTCAGTATAAGATCAGTTACTAACTTAGCTGTTAATTTAGTTAAAAAAAATAAAAATCTAGGTGTCGGGGTTTTTTTTTGGGGGGGGGGGAGAATCTTGTGCTTTTTCAAGCTGGATATGTGTCTGTCTAAATTGGATCAATTTTATTTTTGCTCTTGATAAGCTCATGCATCTCGCTCAATGTGAGTAGGCATGATTATGGTTGTAATTTAGTAGCACATTTGCATGTGCAGCTTTTTAGCACTTTCACATGAATGCACTCGTGAACATATGAAGCACTTCTGTATTTTGTTTGTACAGTATTGCTAAGACTACTCAAGTATGTAGACATTTTTTTAATGGAGTCCAAACAAAGAATGCCTTTGTAAATGATCTGTAAATTATTTATCTTACTCTAGTAATTTTCTAATCCTTAATTTTTCCAGCAAGTTTCGGTGGGGGGTTGAAGCCTGTCCCTTGAGGACTCCCCTGTGGTGAAGTGAGCTGGATAGAATGCAGAAATGCACTCCTTCCCTTGTCCTCCTATTCCTGCAGAGCACTTCAGGGCTGCTCCCTCTCCCATCCGTCTCTTTCAGGACCCATGTGCTGCTACTCATGCTACTCTTTGCCCACACAGCCTGCTTCCCAAAATGTTGAGGGAAGAAAGGGGCACTGTCCTTTGAGAGGGGGACAGAGAGAAGTAGGGTTTTCTGGTTTAACTCATTTGTTAGATGAGCAGTTGTGATGATAGTGCTGCTCCTTGGGGGATGGAGGAGGCAGAGGCATAATGAATCTGTGAAGAGTTAAGGACAGGGCAAACCTAATGATTACAGTGGTTTTGGAGGGGGTTTGCATGCTTTAAATACCTATTTGTAGATCTTGCTGTCACTGTTTTAGTGCAGTGTTGGATCTTCCACTTCAGTGGATTTAGAGACAGAGCCTCTTACAAAGGTAGAAAATGTGTTTGTGACCAAAAATGTTGTAAAATAATCACTAAAAGCAACATAGTTTGTGGGAAGGAAGGAGCTACATGTGTAGATGAAGGCCAGTTGTATGAGTATATTGTTACATCGTTTAGAGCTTCTTAACTAAACTTCATCATTGCAGAGTAAACTTGGATTTCCTATTCCAGGTGTGTTGTTTTGTTGATACTGCTTGTATTCACTACTGAATTATGAGCTTTATTAATGCTTGTACTTGTTGCATGTAATGTAGGCATTGAAATAAATGAGATGGCTTTGCAAATTCCAGAAATCTGTTGTCAGTTTGCTACTTGTACATACATTTCTAGATAGATATCTAGAAAATGCTTTGAAAATAGGCACTATGTGTTTAGAATCTGATACCATATTGCTAGGCAACTTTGTATATTGCTTTTAACTGATGTAGGGAGAAACCAGTGAGAAACCCTGAATGCATTTGAGCAGCAGCAGATTTTAATTTCTGTGATTTATTTTTTTCTTTCTGTGATGTTGTACTAAATTATTTGTGTAGTGTTACTGAGTATGAGAAAGTTAATTTAGCACATACTACTGCAAGAAACTTTGCCATTGACATTACTAGGAGCCTTGCCTATTTAAAGACCAAAAGATTTAAATCCTGCTGAAGTAAGTTCTGTTTGGGAGATAAAAAGAATTCTTAAGTTCTTAGAAAGATGTTTCATTCTTTGATGTCAAATACATGAAACTTAACCAATTTCAAGAAAACAGGAATTATACAAAAGGAACAAATAATAATCAGTTTTCATTATCTTATATAAAGTTTGTATATAGAATGTGTTTGGCTGTCCTTGTTGTCCTAACAGATTTAATATTCAGCTTTTAAGATTTAAAATTGACTGGTTTGTGTCTTGACACTTGACCATGAATTTCTTTCTTAGTGTTTTATTGGTGTTGTCTGTATTGTGTTATAATTTAATTGATGATGTGGAGTAAAATTTAGCTCTACATTTAATTTTCCTAAAATAAAGGTTTTGCTGAACTTGTGAATAAGAGAGAGAATTTCTGTGCCTTTAAACATGTAAATGTAAAAAAAAAAACAAAAAAAAAAACCAAAACCAAAACCACAAACCAACAAAAACCAAAACACCAACTCCCAGAAAACAACTAAAATAAAGGCATTTACTTTTGTGATGGATAATCACTGTCAAAGTTCTGCATCAGAAACACCACTGTTGCAGTGCTGCCTCAGAGCAACATTGTTGCTATTCCAGTATGTGAATGAAGGCTGGCACTTCCCTTAAAGAGAAAGCACAAGTTACATACAATGTAAATGCCATTTTAGCTTTATTCAGAACCATAGGTGTGCTAGCTTTGACTGAGCCAGAAGAGAAACAGAATTTGCCGATTTTTAGCTTCTTTCCTCATGAGAATAAGCAAAACATAGATGCACAATCCTGAATAGTGCTCAGCCTTGTAGTTTGGTGGCTTAAGTGACCCGCATTAGTATTTTTTTCTTTTATCTGAATTACTTTTAGTTGTTCCTCTGACATATCCTGTGACTGACTTTTCTCTTGCTGAAGAGTATTGGGTATTCCTTTTAGTCTTGTGGCCCCTCATCAGCTGTAAAACCAGGCTAGAATATACCCATAAAATAGATGTTTGAATTTGAAGAAGACTTTTATATGACATATTTCAAAATGTATTTGGGACCTGTGCTGATACTTCAAAGTGAGTGGGGAAAATGGGATTAATGTGTGTGAGAGCTGGTTAGTATTGTTACCTTACTGTGTTGTATGTCGTTAGCAGATCTGGTCTGAGAGCAGCTGCTGGCATGTAGCAACTTGTAAAGCGTGTAATCGGTTGTACAACAGTTGGCTAGGCACTTAAAGTGGGTCCTAAATTAAAGAGCTGAGTATCTTCCTCATTAGGTTCTAGGAACTGGAAGGTTGTGTTGTTACCTTAGCAGATCAGATCTTTACTGAACCAAAATCAAAGGAAAATTAACTTGTGTCAGTTTGATTCACATATGGTAAACTCAAGCAAGATCACTTAGATAACATGTTCTTGTGCTGAGAGGTTGTAAGACTATCAGTTTATTCGGATTAAGCATCATGTTTTAAAAATAGCTCAAATAACTTGAATTTGAAAATTCCCATGGGTGAAAAGATGCATCAAAAGCACCAGACAGGATGCTTAAAAGATTCTTTACTCTTTCTCTGTCTCTTTGCAAAAATGTGTACCATAGTTCAAGGCCAGACTTCCTTCGCCTTGACTTACAGTCATTGAGTTTTGTTATACTTTTGTCTGCTAGAGCAAGGACCCTTCTTTTATTTTTATTTTTTTTTTTCCACATAGACTTAGCTGCAGTTTGCAGCTTTTCAGTTCTCTTTTTCTTTGGTAAATTGCAGAGAGTGAGTAGAGAGTGAACTTGGGGCTTTCACTTCAAGATGTTTCAATATGTTGTTATTCTTGTGGTCCTCCAAACCCTTTCCAGCATATCAGTGTCTTGCTTGAACTGGGTATGCCAGAACTGGATGCTTTATTTCACTAGCAGGTGCAAAAGTGTAAAGTACAGGATAGGAAGTAACTCATCTTTTCCTAATTGTATTGTCTTTTATGCACCAAATCATTTCACTAATGCTTTTGCCCGTGAAGTTCCAATAGGAATTTCTGTAGTCATTGTGCAGTTGATTATTGATCATGTTAATGCCCTCCTTAAAGGCATTGCCTTATAAGACAAAAACCTGCATTTTGTAAATGAAGTCCCATGTCTTTGTTGCTAGATACACTTCGCCTTTAGCTGTATTGAACTGTGTGCTTGCAGCTGGCTTTCCAGTTAGTTTAGGAGGTATCATGACTGATCTTTTAATTATTTGCTGTTTTTCTATCAGTATTAATTTCACTTTCTGTTCAGATCATTGATAAAAATGTTATGTGTGATCTGCTCCCTGAAGACCCTGTTATGAACACTGTGATGATTCTCCATTTACAGTTAGGGGCCAGGCAAGGCTTTTGTAATGCTGTGGGGATGGTTTCATAAATGAGTAGACCACAAGAGACATTAGCTAGGGTGGATAAATTCAAAGACTGATTTTTTTTTTATTTGTTTTTTTTTTTTTTCATCTCTGCTTTTGAGTTTAAGTGCATTAGGCAAAGGTTGTATTAGAGAATACATATTGCTGCTGATTGTATCATTTTTCTTTTGTGAGTTAACTGAGTGCTATATTTTCCAGAGCTGCCAGTGTCTCTTTGACTGCTCAGTTTCAGTGTTGAAGACAAATAATTGAATAATTCAAAACACCAGTAAAAAACAAAACAAACCCCAAACCCAAACAAAATAAAAACCACCAAGCAAGATGCTTGTCTATGTTTGCTTCTTTGGCAAAATGTACTGTAATGTTTGGGGATTTTTCTTTCTAAACACATCCACTTCTTGGGTGCTGTATAGGAGACTGGGGTATCCTTCACTTTTTTCTTGCTCCTGCTTGTAGCTTTCACAGCTTAGAGCTCAGGGTTGACAAAACAATTTGAGTTTGTGGCTGAGAGGGCCTATTTCCAAGTAGCAATCCAATAAATACATTTCTCTGGGGATCACTGTTTGAAGCCTTTAGAAGCAGCATTAGTGTCCTGTAGTTTTTATTTTGTAAGTAAGTGCATCTGTGAAGTCCTATACTGTAGATCTTTGTGAGTGGTCTCACTGAAGTTGTTACCCAAGGTGGGCAGGAGATCTGCGATAGCAGTGTAGGAGAGAAAATGAAGAGAACAAAGCTGTAAAGACTTTAAGGTGTATAATTCCTTATGGAAAGACACCTTTTCTGATGGGAGACCTGCCTGGTGTTTGGACATAGCAAAGGTGATACAAATGGAAATGAAATTGGGAAGGAGAAAGCTAAGCTGTAGCTTGGAGAATGAATGTACTTCGCTTTTTTGGCTACAGATAAGAAAGAAAACCATCAACTAGAGCAGACTTCCCAGCTGTTACAAGATCCAGTGTGAAACAGTACCTGCTGTGGTACTCCAGTTGGTGTCTTTGGGTGGATTTGATACTCAGGGGCAGGTAGTTGGGAGTGAGGAGGATCCCTCCAGGAAAACCTGGATTTCCTGCTCCAGATTGGGTTGCTTTATCCAGATTTCCAGATACAGAACTATTGTTCTCCTGAGTAAACCATCCTCTGTTGAAACTTGTCTACATAATTTTGTCAAGAGTAGACATCCTTTGCACTGATTGCAGTAGTTTCTATAATGCTTGTCCTGTGTTTCAGTGCCACCTATGGAGGTTGTTCTCTTGAGGAACAAAACATGTCTATATGCAGGCTGTATTGCATTAATAGCAGGCCCCAATTTATTTCTCTGCAGAAAGTCTGATAGAAAATCTAAGTTGTTGTAGAAGTGTAGTATATTAGGAGACTGTTTGGTATCTATGGTTGTTATGCAAGTGTGGTGGTAATTGCTTTGTGTCTCATGGTGAAGTTCATAGCATTATGCCCCGGCTTGCAGCTTGGCCTCTATCTGACTGTTCTCTCTGCTGATTACCTGCTTGGAAACTCTGCTCAGGCAGCAACTTCCAGCATGTTGCTGTTGTTTGCATTCTGGTAATCAAACATGAGGTCTTACGCATTTAAGGACAAACTATTTTCTTGTATCTGCATCTATTTTAGAATGCAAAGAAACCTTGACTGTTTCAAGAGGGTGACTTATATTTGCCACAGCATCCCACTTTACATTTGTCTCTGTTCTAACCAGTGCACAGCTTTGTACATAGTACTCAACATAAGCAACTGTTCTCTGTGCATGTGCTCTTTGTCACACTATCCCTGACCTGGCCATATCTTACTTCTTTATCTCTGTATGTTGGTCCTGTACAGTGCAAGTCCCACATTGCACTGGATTTTATGCTCAGGGGAGCGGATGCTGGGGAGCAGGAATAAATTTCATAGGGGTAAATTGCTGCTGTTCAGCTGGCTGTTACTTTATTTTATGGTGAAGCAGTGACATCTGACAGTGGGGCCATAAACAAAACACCCTGTTCAAATGTTAGATCAAGTACATTTGGTTTTTCTTCCAGATTTTCTGAAAGTTTTTCTGAGGAGCTGCCAGCTCTGTGCCAATGTGGAAAGGCATGTGGGGATGGCTACATGTCTGCAGACACTGCAGCAGGATCTAGGCTTACCCATTGCACTTCAATGGAAAAGAGTTACAAAGTGCAAACACTGTCACCCACTTGTCCTTTTATGTTGATGAATGTTGTGACCTTGGAAGAGCTGCCTTTTGTGTCATCCTGGTTATTGGTACAACCTAATGTCTCATAGAGACATTTTACCAGTACTTTGCCTGGGCATTATCTGTTATTTTTTTTATTTATGGGAGTAATTGATTCCAGCTATGTCCTTGTGCAGTATGTGTTGTTACCATCTATAGAGTTTTGAAACAGAGACATAAGCCTATGGTCTGCTCTCTGTTGTACAGAAGATGTGGAAATGTCTTTAGCATTGTGTTTTGATTATGAATTGGTGAACTCTTTGCCATTACCTCAGAGGCATCTTTTGTTAAAAAAGGAATTAATACTAAAGTCTGATCCTTTCAGAGTGATGAAATGGTTTACTGTAACTGGCTATTCATATGTGCTGGAGTTGTGCTCAAAGAGTAAATTTTTGTGTGTGTGTATATAAGAGGTATTGTCTGGTTAAAGTTTAAGTAATACAGCAATGGCTGCAGCAGCTTATACTTCATGATTCCTGTCCTAATAGCTCTAGCTACTGCAGAATCTAAGCTTGAGCATGATTTGTTACTGTTTTATGTCTCCAGATAGAGTAGTACTCTCCTTAATGAGGAAGAGAGGAAATTACTTTTATTGATCCAGTTTATTCCTTACCTTTTCGTTACACTTGCGTAAAAGGTTTAGGAATCAATCAGATCAGACTTGTGTGCTTAACTTCCATGAATTTTAAGACTGCTGCTTGGAATTGTAGTATCCTTGTCTGTAGTTTTCACTTTTTTTTGAGTCCTTATTTAGTATTTGAAGATAGATTGCTCCTAGATTGTTCAGGTGCAAGAGCTTTTTGCTGGGATATCACTGCCAGACTTACACTGAGGAGAAGAATCAAATGGACTCTGCCCTGCTAGTATATCTGTATTCCTTTTTATGTGAGGAAGCAATAATTTCACATATTAAATGGAAAACCCCAGTGAAAAGTCTTGTAAGAAAGGAAAGAAAAAGGTAAATTTTAGGATCCATTTGCAGTTGAGTAGCAGAAGAGGCAAGGTAGTGCTCAAAAGAAAGAGAGGGTTTGCTTTTTTTTAATCAAATCTGATTTTATGATAATATTCATTCTTTGTGTGGAAAAATTTAATATGAAACAAAATCATGCCAGTGATCTGAATCATCTAGTTCTCTTTTCTTCTTCATTGCATGTGGGCAGCTTCCAGTAATTTTAGTGGAAATTATGAATGAGGAATAACTTTATTTTAAAAGTAATCCCACTTTACGGCTGTGATCACTGAGGTCTTATGGGGACTCAGGACAGCATCTGTGTACTACTGTCAGATTAAAGAGTATCCTGAGTGTTTTTTAAGCATGGCAGTGCTTTTAGGTCAGATGAAAGTTTTTTATTGAGGAACAACATAGTGGAGAGAAGTGTGATGACATTTTTGCTCTTTGAAGTGCTGTCAGTGGACTCTGTGTCAGATCTTTAATCTCTGCTGACCATGTATGAACCTTTCTCCTCTCCCCCACCTCTCATTGCTCTCGGTTTACCCAGACTTAGATTTACTCTTTTTAATGTAGTGACTGACACCCTCTGTAAAAATAAAGGCAAAAATACGTTGTCATGTTGAAAATGTCCAGATGCTGGGAAATTATTTTAATCTACATGCTTTTTATCTCCTTAGCTTCCTAGTTGTCTAATTAAGTAATTTTTTAATAATGATTTTGTACAGTTGGGACAACTTTTGGACTAATAGAGGTATTAGATATACTTTTGCTGAAGAAAAGGAGCAGTTTCATATCCTGGTTTTTTGTGAAGTTAAGGTAATTAAAATTCAGCTTTTGCACAGGTATAAACTTGTGGAAATTAACTTTTCAGTGGTGGGCCCTTAAAATATTTTCTGGTATGGCTGCAGATGCCCATGTAATACATTTACTCTTGTTAACAGCAGAACTGCTTAACCACTTTTGTGGATCCCTTAGAAATTGCTCAGTGATCCCCATGGTCTATGGACCATTCGTTGATTGAAAATCACCAGGATCCAGAGGAGTTCACGCTCACAGACCATTAGTCAGCACCTGAGTGTACTGAAAAAGCAGTAAATGGGGTATTTTTATGTAATTTTGATAGGTTTGACTTATGCTGGACATGTTTTTACGTAGCATTTCTGTGAGAATTTATGATGCCTCTCATATAATTGAGGGCATGCTATGGGTTCCCAGTTTAGCTTTTTATTAGGAATCAGTTGTGAGGTGGACACTTGACTCCAGATGGAGCTGGGTCTGTATGCCTTGTTTTGCCTGGGGGTTTCTGGCAATTCCATCTTGATGCTTATAATTGATTGTAAATCTATTTTGCATTTGTTCTTCTGAGTTTTCTCAGAGAAGGTTGGAATGACCACAAAACCATGTCTGATTTAACTGAATGCTTTATATTAAACTGGGTGCTATTTTCTGGGAACTGCTGAGATGTACAGTGCCAAGTAATTAGTTGTATTGCTTTTCTCTGATTTAAAAATCAGTACTGGTTTTCTTGTTAAAGTAGGGCTTAAGGCTACAGATGATTTAAATAACTCATAGATGTCTATTCTGACTTAAAATTATTTTGTAAAAGAAAATGTAAATAAAATTTATTTAACATAATAAGAATTAGATTCCTGCATTTATTGCTGTTTCTGCCCGAGTTCCTGCCTTTTTTAACTTAAATTGTGTAAATCCTTACTTCATATCCATACCATATTAATGCTAATATACATATTCTTTCCAACACACAGTATTTTGATTCTATCTAGATGTTGACATTGTTTCAGCCATGAGTTGTATAGTATCAGTGAAGATGAATAATATAATTAAGCAAATGTTAGAATTTAGAGGTTACTAGAATACTGTTAAGGATAGCTTCCATGAGAGATTGTTCAGAAACCTAGAAATTACTATCTAAATACAGAAGCTAAACAGTGTTTAGGGGATAATGCTCAGGTGAGCTTATGTTAATTGGCTTACTATCCATTTCAGCTTAGTTGTCATTTTTTTAAGACTTTGAAACTAAGCCTGAAAACCAGCCATTCTTGCTGGAATGTCCAACCAAGAGTTGAATCAGTGTCTTGCTCTAGCCAAATTGGTATAATTCTGCCAAATTACTACTCAACTTATTTTGGTACAAGCTTTTGTATTTCAGTCCTGCATTGAGAGACTTTCTCTGCTTATGCAAATTCATTAAAAATTGAATCCTTAGACCTGATTCTAAATGCGGATGTCCATCCAGTAATTAATTTCTTCAGTCTCCCCCCACTGCAACATGCACACAGCTTCTTTCTCTGCTCTCACCCAGGCAGTGGGGGAAAACAGCTATACATATAGACAGGGTTTTTAGGCTTCAGGGGGGTTTATTACTTCCTGTTTCGTTGGGATTTTCCCCCCAGTGTCTGTGCCTGTGCTTGATTAGGATATTTCTCCATCTGTCAAAGTAGGGTTTACTTGCTGTAAATCTTATGCTGCTTATTTTTAATGTTTTTTAACAGCTGTTACAACAATATTTTTTTAATTACTTTATAGGCAAATTTAGAAAACAAACCAGTAAATGGCCGCAGACCAGAACTCATGGAATGCAGTATATGTGGTCATGGTGAAAAATACAGGGTGAAAACAAACCAAACAGTATCCATTGAAAATGTGCAGTCTAAGGAGAAAGAAAGAATGACAGGCTTAGAAGCAGAGAAGTGGGCACATAATGAGAAGCCATCTTTTAGTGTCCATGTCAATGGAGATATCCATGGAACTGTAACAGGCAATGAACACTTGAAAAACGCTGAAGACAGTGAAAGAGCAGTCTCTCCCAGTCACTTAGCTGAGCCAAAATATTCATTTGCACAGACCAGCAAAAATGGCATAAAACCCTTACATTATTCACCACCAGAAGCAGTTGCTTCACTGAAAAAAGTGTCTGTAGAGGAAAGAACAGATTTGACAAGCAACTCACATATGCAATGGACGAACAATACCAATCTGAGTAGCATAGTAAACACTCTGGTGACTGGCGTTGGCTGTGTTCACCCAGAAAAACAAGGAAATGTTTTGATGAAAGAGGAAAACTGCACTTGCAGCATCTTTGAGGATTATGATAAGTCAGTTTTGCAAACAGGTTCCATTTCAGATCTGCAAGAAAGCATGTGTTGCCCTCAGCTGCCTGAAGAAGAAGCGCATGTAGGGAAGGATGGCTTTAAAGTACCTAATGCAGAGACACAGCATGAGGATTCTTCATTCCAGCCAACTTTCTTGTCCCTGATTAAAACCAGAAATTTAACTGTAGAGCAGGTTGTAGCTATTGAAGCTTTAACACAGTTATCTGAAGTCCCTTTAGAAACAGCTTCACCAGCTAAAACTGAAAGTACTGAACATACAGAAGAAACAACTTCCAACTTGTTCTATACTTATAAAAGGGATATCTCCTCCTCCTTCACATCTTCTGCGTTAAAAGAAATCAAAGATGCTTACTTACAGAATGAACAACAGCTCTTGGGTCACTGCACTCACTCACAGAGCCCTCTCCCTAATAAGGCAGTGTTATACAATGGACAAAGCTCAGTTTCTGATTTGTGTGAAAAACCTGCCAATCTGGCTGGTGAGATGCATAAATTACAGTTATCCTCAAAAGATACCAAAACGTTATCTGACTTAACATCTAATACAACATCATTTTCAGGATATACTACCAAGAAAAATTATACTTGTGATCCAGTCACCCTTGCACGGTATTGCAATGCTTCACATAATGTCCAGCAAACAAGTAATAACGTGGAAACTCTTGGCCAGTTAGAGCAAAACGCAACTTGTAATGATTTGAACTTGGAACCTAGTTCTTTGATTAAAGGAGGAATTCACAGCCAGGATGAAGAGGATGTAGCTACACAACTAACTCAACTTGCAGCACTAATTGAATCAAACCAGACAAATCCTGTGCAGAAGAATGACATAAAGGCATCACTGCTTAATCTAATATCACATGAGAGGCAGCCAAAATGTAACCAAGATGTGTTGCAGAAAAAAGAATCTGTATTTTTTAAGCATAATCATAGTTCTTTACTGTTAAAACAGAAGCAGCCAACAAATAAAAAAGGAAATGTTGTACCATGGAAACCAAGACACAAAAAGAAGCCTCAAGAAGCACACTATCAACAAAATAATCGAAACCAGCTACAGCCGTTGTCATGCCAGCGTAGTGAGTTACAGGACATTTGGATATCATCAAAACTGCACAAGCTTGGTCAAACCCTGCCACAAGACTCCAGAACAACTCCATCTGAAAAAAAGACTCCAAGAACCAAAGCACAGAGAGCACTGAATCAAAATTTAGCATCACAAGAAAAAACTAGATTATTTCTCCCACAAACACAGATAAAATTCCATAGATGTTTACCTGAGATACCTCAAGAGAAAAAAAAAAAAGACATGTTATTTGGCTGTGAAGTGGTGAGTGAGCAAATCAAAACTGCAGGTTCTAGTGAGCAACTAGGCATTGATCCTTTGAAAAATGAAGTTGTTGCATGTAACCAGCATAGTGACCTGTCCTCCGGTAATGCTCTGGCTCTTTCACAGTTGAAAACAGCATCCTTATTGAACAGTGAAACCCTACAGATGTTTACAGAAAAATGCAATTCTCAGGTACAGCCAGCAGCAAATGTCAGTCCAATGCATCCTTTGCCTCAAAGTTTTAATCAGTCTAACCTGAGAGCTAATGAAATCCATAGTGAAGAAAAAACCTATATTCAGCAAGGTGCTGTTGAACAAGTAGATCTGAAGTCACAGGTGCTACCTGTTTCTTGTGGTGAAGCCCAGGTACCAGGTTCTGTTGAAGCTCTCAGGAACATGGAGAGTGCGGGCGAAGTGTCTGTTCTGACACCAGCCAGTTTGGGTACTGACCACCTGCAGAGCACAAGTGACTCAGGGTGCTCTCCAGCAAAAAACACACTCAGCAGTTTCCTTGAATCACCTATGAAGTTTCTTGATACCCCTACAAAAAATTTAATAGATACGCCTACAAAAAAAGGACAATCTGAATTGCCAACTTGTGACTGTGTTGGTAAGTCTTTTTGCTAACTTTTCCTATGCCTTTCAGATATAGGTGTGTTATGTCGCTTCCTTTAACGTGAGAAGTGTACTTGACACTTACTTTGCTGTTGCAAAAGAATCAGTGTTTTGCCATTAGGAAATGGGAGTAAATTATTTTGTCCCTTTCTGTAACTTGTGCTCAGTGCTCTTTGGACCTGCAGAACATGGGAGAATTTGTTATTTTTGGTAGTGCAAATGGCAGATGTAAATTCTCTACTTAAATTTAAACCCAGGAGAAAAATGAAGTTTTTCATTTGTTGCCATTGCTGACTTGTGCTCCGTGTGAATTTATCTGCTGTATATGAGATTCTGATATTTATGAACTAGTTTCTGTCTGAGATGGGCTGGGTAAAAATTTCCCAGTATCTTGTCATTGTGGCCTAAATGCTGTTAGGTAAGCGGCAGGATATAATTGTGGGTGGTATTGCTACTCTCACTTAATCCTGATGACCAATGTCAGTTTGTTTTGAAGGCTACTGGGTGCCTCTTACTGGAGAGAGAAGAGGGAAAGCAACACAAGTCAGAAGTTTTACAACAAATTGTACACAGTCAAATTGTTTTATCTTTGTTTTAATGTTCTGAATCAATAGAGTGCTAGTTAAGAGGCCTGGATTATGTTTACAGTTCTGTAGTATATGACTATCTGTTACTTGGGTTTCCTCCCAATTTTCCTCTGTTTAAAGTGAATGAATGTTTTCCTAGCAAGAAGAATATTGGGAAGCTTGCTTAGCTTACAGCTCCTGTAATGAAGATTTGTAAAGAATGCAAAATATTACTATAATTAGGATTACTTTATAACATAAAGAATAAATGCTAGCAGATTAATAGGAGGAAACAAGTACAAGCTAATTTGGATGCCTCAGAGGAGAAAAATCTGTCATACTCTTTATTCAATGCATTTCAAGGACAAATTTTCTGTATTGTAATTTAACTTGGAAGATGCTTCTGTAAACTGTTTCTAATCTTATTTGTAATGGTGTAAATAAATTTTGTATGTCACAACTCAGCTTTCTCAACCTGCTTACAGAGCAAATTATAGAGAAAGATGAAGGCCCATATTACACACACCTCGGGACAGGACCAAGTGTTGCTGCTGTGAGAGAAATAATGGAGAACAGGTGAGGAAAATTCAGCATTTAATGCTCACAGTATTTTTGGCTGTCTAAACAGGAAAGAACAATAGGGATGAGAAAGCAGATGCTATGTTCAGCTTTGTTTTCTTAAACTTTCTCAGTACTTGTTTGTAAAGTGCTTTCCTGTTCAGGTGTGCATGAGGTTGGACACTAGCGTTTAGGTTCCAAACTCTCATGTCTTTCCTGAGCTCTTGCAATTTCAGGGTTGAATTTTAAGTGCAGTGTGCTCTTAGGTGCTGTTGAAGTCAGTAGGAATGACAGCGATCAGCAGCTGGCAGAATTAGCTTTTCTAGTGTTCTGCATGCAAAGAAGCTGGGGCAAACTGGACAGAAAGGTCACATTAGTGACTGAGTGCACTAGGATTTACATGCAGATAACATTTTCTTTCCCAGATAATGTTTCCTTAGTGGCAGAAATGTGTTATCAGAAGAGAGATGTCAAAAATCACTCTTGCAAATAGGATTTTACATTTAAAGGTGTTTTTGATATTAGAAATATTCTGTTTTCTTTCTGTTCTCAGTTATGTGAAAATTAAGTTGTTATTCTTGTTTTATTAGAAAAGCGTCCTGTTTTAAAATGGTCTACAGCAGTTTGTCTAACTCATGAGCTTTTTTTAATGCAGGTATGGAGCAAAAGGAAGCGCTGTAAGAATAGAGGTAGTGGTTTATACAGGAAAGGAAGGAAAAAGCTCTCAGGGCTGTCCAATTGCCAAGTGGGTAAGTTTTTATGTTAAAGCGGTGAAATTGTTTTGTGTGGCTTTTAAATATCAAATGATGTGTAGTCCTTGATCTTAAGCATAATCTGATCTTTAATGAAGATTATCTGGTTCTTCATTTAATTGATCTATAAGTCTGCCTGAATGATGAAGCTAAGGAAAAGAATTATTTTTTTTTTAATTTATTGAAGATGTGGTGTTGTGTTATGCTGTGGTTTGAATGAGTGTGAGAGATGCTTAACAGAGCTAGCAGGGATGATCAAATCAAGGGTAAGAAGATCCTGACACTGTCTGAAAGTTGGAGTGGTCCATGTTCTTGGGATGGGATTGTAGCTGGGAGAGCTGGAAAACTCTCCATTAACATTTGTTAAAACCTTTCCTAGTTGTATGAGAATCTCAAGAAAAGAGAGTGTGGTGGATCAAGAAGTTCAGTCTCATGTGCCATGGAGTTCATTACTATTTTGGTGGAACTGAACTCAATATTTGGAAATGTAAATATTATGGTGATATTTTTCACCAAAGTCTTGTCTCACATTGCTTCCTAGGAGCCAGGAAATGAGGTAACAGACACAGGCTCCAGGGGAGAGCTTGGAAAGAATTAATTGTCCTTAATCTTTGCTGAAGCCACTAAGGGAGGTAAAAAAATAGACTGGCAATGTTGTAAACTGAGTTTTGGAAAATAATAAAAGAACTTGGTTGTTAAAATTAAAAAAAAAAATAAAATACTGCTGTGTTTAGGAATTCCAGACTTGATTGAAAAAACAATTAAGATAATTGCACAGTTAGGAGACTAGCATTTGTAACTACATGACAAGAGCAAGGTTATTACATATTGTATGTGGATGGTATTGCATGCTAAACATTGACTTTCAGAATAGCCAAAATGGTTTTTTTTTATATACAGTACCTAAACTTTTTCAGAAGGGAATATCATATGTGCATGTTGCTTCAGATAATATTTAATAACAAATCAGCGTCCAAGAAAAAAAGATGACGAAATTGATTTTATAAACAACTGACCCAAAGAGATTGGAATTATTTTTCTCAGTGTTTCAACTAAATAGAACACTCAGTTTTAACTGATGACATGAGTTAAAAATCTTACCTTAGACACAGTCATGAGCAGTTGAAAGGCAAAAGGCATTTAAAGCTAAGTCTTGACCTTAATTTTTTTCTTTTGTCAGTATCAACATACTGTCTTTTATGTAAAACAGAAATGCTAGATTTTATTGTATATGTGCATGGCTGTAAGTATCCAACATGTAAGTACAATATGACAGTTAGAAAGCACTCATGCATACAGAAAAGGTTGTTTTAATGTACGGGGACCTGTTCTCCAGTTAGATTTTTATATTTCTATATGTAAAGTGTTTTGCAAGAATAAGCTTTTAAGTTCATTAACTTATTTTTTTAAGGTGCAAACTTGGTTTATGCAGCAGTGACTGTTTTTTGTGTGCAAGTTCAGACCTTGGAGGATTAATGCGTTTCCAAGTCTGCTGTTACTATGTGACTGTTTAGTACAAGAGTGGGAAGGAAATCACTGAACTCTCCTCTGTAGGACTGTTCATCCTGTATAAAATCCACATATTTGGGCTGGTATTCTTAATGGGTTGCATTAACTTTTCATTGGCAATGCTAATTTTATTCTTATAACGGAGCATATTTGGGTTTTGGCTATGACCAAAGAAACATAATTGTGAAATTTGTTTGAAGGTGTATGTAAAAAGTTTGCTGTGCTCTCTGATAATTGCAGGCACAAGGTTCTGTCAGCTGCACAGAGATGTTACTTACTCACTTACAGTGTATTTTGGGACAGATTCACTTCTTTGCAGATGGACAAGCTATTGCCCCTAGAGCTCCTGAAAGACTTGCTGTGAGAGCACCACAGTGGAACTCTGCTGAAGCGAATATAAGGAAAGATTGAATGTATCTCTTGATCATACTGAACTGTTTTTCGCAATTAATTTTCCCTATTTCAACCAGCCTTATTGGTTCATTAGAAGCATTTTAAGATTAAAGGAGGTTTTCTAAAATACCTGTGTCCATACATGCTTCTGTTACTGTGACTGCATTTCTTAATTCTGATTCTCTTGTAAATTGTTTTTGCTGAAGTGGCTCCAAACATGTGCCTGGTGTGTTAAACATTTACTGAAGCAAACTCTTTTTCCACCAAAGGAGCTGATGTTTTCTTCCTTAGATTTCAGGTTACCATAAGCTTGCAGAAACTTTTCTCTTTCAGTCTTCTTTTGAGAAGAACATCTGTTCTTTTGTGGGCTTTTTATGTATTATGTTTTAGGTTGATACTCTGTCCCTTTGGATGTGAGCAGGAGCCCTCCTATTAGTTGAACGTAAATATTATCAAAAAATGCTAGCTAGGTTTTGAAATGTTATGGTAGTTGTATGTGTAAGCATTAGACTGACATCCACATGAGCTAAACTGTGTGCAGCGAAGATGAGCATGCTATTTTCTCTACATGCGATGGCAAGGAAACCTTTTTTTTTGGTGCCAAATTGTGTTGTCTTTTTTTTATGTCAAAACAGAATGCATAAAGTTTTGCCAGAGTTTTCAAATGTGTTGATATCTGTGGAGATAATAACATATTCTTCTTTATTTTCTGCTTGGATTCCTTTTGCTTTTATGCTTTGTCCAGGTTCATCATACTTCTTCATAATAAGTTAAAAAAAAAAAAAAAGCCTCAGGAGTACTGAAGTTACTCACCTGAAATTACTGTAGGCATCGTCTTGCTGCTCCGATGTCCAAGATACGTGCCTCTGTCCTCAGAGGAGGCCGGCTTCAGCTCTTAATATTTTCTGGATTAAACCCATTTCCTATGGGTTCCTTCTGTTTTCAGTGGACATTGGCTTGGATCAGCTAAGCTGTCATTGTTATCTATTGTCTTTATTCAGAGTTGCAATGTAATTTTTAATGCTCCAGCTCTGAATAAAGACAAGAGGTAAGTGATAAAAATGCCAGATCAGGGTGGAGGTTCTTCTTGCTGATATCCTGTCTCCAGCACTGACTGATAGCAGAAAGGTGTAAGGCTTCCCAGAAGACTTGCTTAGTTTCCAGTAATTCACAGCTCTGTGTTTCCCCAAGCCTATCACAAGTGTTTTCATCTTTATTTCTCCTTTTCCTTCCTGTTCTCTTATGCTAGGAGTTAAAATGCTGGTGTAGTATTATCAGCCTTGTGCTCTGTTCCCAGTAATTTCTAGCAGTTGTTGTTGCTTTTTCTCAGCTGCAGAGCAGTGATTTGGCATTTTGATAGCACTTTCTATCATTATGCCAGCTTCTTATTCCTGCATGGTAATGGACAACTCACTGTCCATATCTTATCTAAAAATAGAATTGTTTTCACCATGTACATTAAATATGCATATCTTCAGTGAATTTTATCTGCACTCAGCAGTGCGAATTTCTCCTTTGTTTGCAGATTGAGCTTGTCTTCACTACTCTGAATTACTTAGTGTCATCAACAACTGTTGTCATCCTTTTATTTAACCTTAACAAAGGTGCTGAAGAGCACAAGCTTGACCACAGTTCTACAGAGCTCCCACTGGAGACATACCAGCCTTTGTTTCATGTCTTTTCACCAGTTATTCATGTGTAGTCCTTTGATTCGTTCCTAGACACATTAGGGCTTTTAAAAAGCCTTTACCAAGGGACCTTACTGAATGGCTTTTTGAAATCTAGAAAGACCTGGAGTTTGACTGAGCTGTGAATTTCTTTCAGAAAAGTGTATTTGACTTCCTCCTGTATATTGCAGTTTCCTGTGTGATCACTGCTTTGCCCCAAACAGATACCAGGCTAATTTGATCACTGAATTGACGCACTTTTTCAGGATCTTTGTAAAACATGATATCCTCTTGGTAATCTTCAGGCCCTCTGGTACTAATGTATTATAAATCAAGACAATACACATCACCTTTAATACTTCAGTTGTTTCATCTTTGAGTTTCTTTGGTAGATCCCATCTGAACTTTTCGGGGGGGGGGGGGGGGGGTTAGTCT
>NDXB01000010.1:48260-94619 GCA_002631895.1 Agapornis roseicollis
GGGGGGGGGGGGGGGGGGGGTGTGTTTGTGTAGTTGTGTAGTTTTGGGAGTTCTTTTGTCAATACTGTCCTCTAACCACTTTTGGCTTTAACTTCAGGGAAAAAATTCTTGGCTGTCCTCTGTGAAGGTTTCTGTCATAGGAATCTTCCCAAATTTCTTGTTTGTGAATACAGCAGAAGTGGATTTTGCATCTTGAGCCTTCCCTTCTTTGAGTGCTGGTTTTGTTTTAATTTTAGAGGGTTGGATGATCTGTTGGCCCTTCAGATTCTGTTAGCCTCATGATGGGCCTAATTTGTCTGAAAATACAGTATTACGGGGCTTTTGCAGGTAGTTTCTCAAACTTTTTCACTTCTATACTGTTTGCCTTTTTTGGTTTTATATTTATAACTTGACAGATCTTTGTTAAGCTTTCTGTAGTGTTGGGTGTATATTAGTCGGATATATAAAAAAATAGGGGTGGATTAAAAATGGATAAAAAAACCCATTGCAAATACTTCTAAAATACATTTAAATTTGAAATTACAGTCCTGTACCGACCTGAACCTAATGTTAGCCACTGAATTTAATCAGTTATTTAAATGTATTGCTTAGATAACCCACTGTTATAACCAAGATTTTATACATCATTGAACTGATAGGAATTTGTAGCTAAATGCTAGAAACTACAATTTGTTGAGTGAGCTTTCACAACTATAGATTCCTCTGCAGATGCAGAGAAGGTGATGATTTTTTTTTCAGTTTGATAGTTTAGTTTGAGTTGAGAAAGTGATTGAAATCAAGAATTGAGAAAGCAAGAAAAATGAGAAGTTACTTCAGCTCCTACGTATAATATATTGCTATCGTTAGAAGATATGTGTAATTCATTGAAGAAAATTAACTGATGAATAAACCAGGTACTTTGCAGTGGATGATCACTGCTAATCAATGAAAGTGATCAGAGGAGCACTTTATTAGGAAATCAGGCACCTGTGAGCAGACTCTCTGATGCTTATTTTCTGTCCCACTTGGCAGTGAAATGATCAGGAGGTCTGGTGCGGCACTAGGACATAGAGAGGCTGTCGTGCTATTCAGAACATATTAGAGTGGAGAAATTTTTTTGAAATATGTTTGAAAAGGGCTTTAAAGTAAATTCTTCTGTACTGACTGTCACCTGGCTGCAGGTTTCAGTAAAATTCAGCTCTATTCTGCTTTAAACAGCTCGCTGTACTTGAAGCTTTTATTTATTAAACTGTCTTTATGATTAAATATGGAATCATATGATTGTGATTTGAATCACATATGGAGACTAAATAAGCTGTCTTTATGATTAAATTGTGTTCTCTATAGAAGTCTGGAAGGAAATTAATTCTGGGACATGGAGAGGGTGGCTGGTAGGGGTTTTATTCACCTCTTTGAACAATGTTATCTTAGAACATCACTTTCATAGAATCATGGAAGAGTTAGGGTTGGAAAGGACATTAAGATCATTTAGTTCCAACCCCCCTGCCATAAGCAGGGACACCTCACACTAAACCATGCCGCTCAAGGCTCTGTCCAACCTGGCCTTGAACACTGCCAGGGCAGTGTTCCCTCCCTGGGCAACCCATTCCAGTGCTTCACCACTCTAACAGTAAAGAATTTCTTTCTTATATCCAATCTAAATCTCCCCTGTTTAAGTTTTAACCCATTACCCCTTGCCCTGTCACTAGTCCCTGATGAAGAGTCCCTCCCCAGCTTGCCATAATGGTGTAAGATATTAAATTAGTATGTGTAAAGCAGGTACTATAGCTATGCAGGCACTATTTTCACTGTTTAAAAGTGGAGGTATACCTTCTAAATACAGAATTGGAGGAGTTTATTTTGGATAAAAATTTTTGGAATGTTATCCAAATTACAGCCATTCTTTAAGTGCTGTAATCCTTTGAGATTCAAAATTATTATAAATTTTTACATGGTTTCTGCAGTAAATAAAAGTGTTTTAATAATGTTTCATATGAAAAATCACTCAAATATTTTAATAAACAGGAAACAAAAAAGGTGTGTTAAGTATTACAAAAGAGCAAGCTTTGCTATTATCACTACTTAAATGGGGTATCTGAACAACTGAGAGAGTAGATTCTTATTGTCATCTATATGGTACAAAGTGCCATTTACAGTTGCCTGCTATACAACAGAAATGCGAGTTTGAGGCAGTAAGGAGTGAAAGCAGGCATTGGGAGTTTGCAACTTGAGTTTTGTCCTCATTTCTGCTTGTGTAATTGTAGAAGGATCACTTAACTTACATATAATACAATCAGTTACTCATTCGTAAACAGTACAATATTGGTTCCAGTAGCAAGCTGAGAAAAGGTGTTTGCATATAATTGAAGGTATCACACTTCAGCGATACTCTTGTAAAAATAGCTAAGTAACTTAACAGTATTTGTGATTTGAAGGTAACTGTTCTGTGCTGACTCTTTATATAGTCTGCTAATACTCAGAGAGAAAATTCAGGGAAGTAGAGCTTATTTCTATTTTAATATCTCTTAGATGTGCTGAGAACAAAATGATATAACATTTTCCAGTAAGAGAAGGGTTTAATGTGTGTGTAGGAGTGAATTGGGAAAAAGGAGGGCAGACTCAACTTCTGTGGCAAACAAGAACATTGTTCCTGCCTTCTGTTACACAGTATCACCTGCTAGAGCAGCAGCAGGTTTTAGCAGCACTGTGCTCTCACTTTGCAGTAGCGTAGATTATTATGGAATTGTGGTTTAACAGAGAATTTTGTCCAGTGTAGAGAGGACTTCATACACAGACTTTGCACAGAGGCAGAATCTGCAGGTTAGAAAATGTGAAACCAAACTGTTCTAAACGAATTGCTTATTTCAGGAAATTACAGTGAACAGTTAAGCTATGGTCTCACTTCAAAATCAACTACTGATATTCTGCAAAGGAGATATAGCTCTTTTGCTGAAGAAATTCAGAGTGAGTAGAAGGGAGTGTTACAGTGGAACCATATATGGAGATTAAATAAACCTAAAGGAACCTTTTTGTTGGTTCCATTATAATTTATGGCAGTGTATTTAACTCTCAATTTAAATTTTGTACTATTTGCTAGTGGCCTGGTTAACGTCATGTTAAAGTTAACACAACTATTCTGGTGATGCTAAATTGGAAAGTAATTTCTCATCCGTGTGGTAATTCAGCATCTGGTATGCTGAGCTGCTGCAGTGTGACTCTTAGCTACTTATGTAAGTCATGTATGTGCTAATTTAGATAGACTGGCTTATGTTTAAGGACATAAGCAATTTTTATTCACAGTGTACTTGTTCCTTGTTCTAGAGCTCCTGCCAAGGGTTGAGACAGTTGCTTCAACAATCTAAAAGAAATAATTCAAGTAAGTAGAACTCAAGCATTTGGACAGTTGAAGTGGGTTTTCCTGATAGCATAACTTTACTGATGCTGTTCAGTACACTCAGAAATTATTTGAAAAGAGTGGGAAACACTGAGGTGGCAAATTGCTGAAGATACAGAGTTGTTCAAGATAAGGCAGAGGAGGGACAGATATGAAGAGCAGGAAGGGATTGTGAACCAGCACAAATAGCCACTAAAATGATAGATAAAACTCACTTGATAAATTTACACAAAAAGTGGAGTGTTGTATTTCATATACACAGTGATGGACCCTGGATTCAGTGTAACTACTTGGGATAATAGTTCATTAGACATCAGCTTCGGTGTTCAGTAGTGATGAAAACAGCAAAAGAAACTGGTGAGAATTCCTGGAGATGAATGTTTTTTTTAAAACATGAAACATAAGTACACTTCTGTGAGAAAGGATGCTGCACCCAGTCTTGAATACTGTCCAGTTCTAGTCCCCCAACTCAAGAGAGCACAGCAGAACTGAGAATTACAGGTAGAGATACAGACTCATCAGTCTGCCTGAGAGGGAAGGGGAGACAGCAGGGCTTTCCAAGTCTTTGGTGTGGCATGGAGAGCTGGACAGCAGTCCATTATTCACAGCCTCATTGTATATCAAAACTAGAGGGTACTAGCAGGGGATGAGCTCAGCATGAAGAAAAGGTAATGGTTTTTCTTTCATGTAGTCTGGAATTAAGCTTTGGGCAGGAAGGCAGTGGATGGTAAAATGCTGCATGCTTTTAAAATGAGTGGACAAATACATGGAAAGCAAATTCTTCCAGAACTGGGAGAGAGCACATCCCCCAAGCAGCTGGCAGGTGGCTGGGAGGTGCCTGGTGGTTGTTGAGAAGCGTCTCTGCAAGTAAGCATATTTCTGACTACTCATTCCTAGCCAACTTCTGTAGTCACTCTCAGGACCAGGGTAAGGCTGGACAGTCCACTCGTCTGACCTTGTCCTCTTCTTATATCCTTTAATTCTTGAATTCTCAGCATCCCTTTATGTCTCTCTGTTGTCCCTCTGTGAGGGAGTGAAAAACTAACTTTCTGTCTTGTTTATCCTGTAACTTGTTGCTAAACTGCTAGGGTAAATTCTGCTGCGTATCATACCTTTTCAATAAATATACTCTAGCTTTTTTAGCTCAAGCTTTCTATTAAGAAAATTGGGTAAACTTCTACCTTTGCGGCTTGTAGAAATAGAGGTTTAGCTGTGGTATTATGTTCCCACAGTAGCTGTCCTAGCTGGCTGGCTGTGCCTCACCTTGAAGGCTTGCTCATATCCTTAGATTCTGCCATTTGACAATATCTGGACTCATTAAAAAAAAAATTAGTTGGGTTGCTGCCTTCCTTTAGATGTACACAAAAACAAGGATATGTAGATAGCCAAAATAACTCAGAACAAGCATGGTATGAAAAGTGTACACTGGAAGGATGTACAAAATTTGATTTTGAATATGATCAAAATAAATGATCCTGCCCAAATGTGCACTCTACAAGGATAATACTTATGGTATTGTGTGTCCAAATTATTATTACCAAACAGAGGTATTGCCACTTTGGGAATGTCAGCTATAGCATGTGATGGGGTATCATCACTTTATACAGGAAAAGCAACGTGGCTCCAGGTTTGTCTGTCCTGACACTGACGGTGGGCCTGGAGGAACCATGGTTGTTTAGATGCAAATTGTGCTCTTCTAAGACCAAAACAGTCAAATGAGAAAAGTGCTTTGTCTTTTTACCACACACATGGACAGAAGCACTTCAGCTGTAGTAGTCAGATGAGCATATGATGTAACCTCTTACGAGCCACAGAAATACAAATTCAGACAACTAGTAAATCTATTACCTACCTTCGTGACTTGAAGGATAATGGATTATAAAATGTTTTGGGGTCAGGTAAGAGTGGTGCATTCTCTACTGCGTGCATAATGAATCAAATTCAATCTGTGTCTAACCCTGGGAAGTATGGTGTTATTTTCATAGAATCATAGAGTCATAGAATAGTAAGGGTTGGAAGGGACCTCAAGATCATCTAGTTCCAACCCCCTTGCCATAAGCAGGGACACCTCACACTAAACCATGTCACCCAATGTTTCATCCAGTCTGGCCTTGAACACTGCCAGGGATGGAGCACTCACAACCTCCCTAACCCTAACCCATTCCAGCATCTCACCACCCTAACAGGAAAGAATTTCTTCCTTATATCCAATCTAAACATCTCCTGTTTACATTTTAAAAGAAAGTATACCTTTTCTTCCTCTTCATTGTTTGTCATTTTTCCTGGACTGTGTGTTTTCAGTTTAGAACTATATGAGAACTCAAAAAGGGCAACCTGATATTGTACTAAGAAACTAAGAGGTACCAGGTTTCTTTATCGAAGTGACAAAGTCTAGAAACCAAAAAAAGAAAAAAGAGTAAAAGCATCACCAGTCATGCTGAGTAACAGAATTAAATTCCTCTCCATCTGACTTCAAGGAACTGTGCTGCCTCAGGAATGTAAAACTAACACTGACATGAATAACCTGTATTGTATATCAGCCATAATGGAATTCTTGTAAACCTTACTCAAATGTGTATGAGTTTCATTTTTTTTCTTTATAAAAAATACTTTACTGGTTGCTCAGTCACAACCAAGAGTCCTTTTCAGGACTGGTATCTCAGAGCCATTTGCTTGTTTTGCCATTAAGTTCAAGGCTGATTGGATCGTGAGATTGTGATTAACTTTAGAGTGGTGATACTTTCTCTCTTGACACAAATTAACTCTAAGCTTGCTTCTCCCTACTAAGCCTGCACAGATTCCCTCTGAAACTGTTCACGTATTGAAAACCTTCTCACTTACAGTGTAATTGTAACCGTACTTTGGTCCCCACTTTTAATGAGTTCAAGTAATTTAGATATTCAGAGCTGATCAGGCTAGGGGTCACATATGAATGACAGCTGCACGTCTGGCAACCAAAGAAGCTTTGATGTCAGTCCAATAGGGAATATGCCTGAAAATTCAGATACTTGGAGGTATTCAAAGAATAAGTGAAACTCCATTGCCTTCCTGCTTCTCTCATCTCTGACTACTAGCATATCTATGGGAGTTTTGCTGGTGGAAAATGGGGAGTTGGGTGAAAAGGCTGGGTGACCAACTTCATGCCCTGAGAAGTGTATTGCTATGGAGCTGGCAGAGAATATCTGCAATTTAAGGGCTCATCATCTGCAAGTGGAAAGCGAGACAGACTTGCTGGTCCTCATCCTGTATATGATAGAGCCAAGGAGGAAGATTTAGCCTCTACTGCCCAAGTCCCAGCCTAATGTGTTTGAAACTTAATACTGGTGTCTTGACATCTTTGTTGGATGCCTCATACAGGCTATGCCTGTTAAAACGCATTGGAAGAAGAAACATGCCTTCAAAGATTATGCTGTAGCATTACTTAGGTTTAATGCAGTTTTTTGTCTTCTGACAATGCAACTCTGTTTCTAATTGTGAAAAAAAAACTGGATATGTGGGAGTAGGACTGTCTAGGTATTTGATTTCCCCACCCTCCACCCCCATTTATTTGGTGGTGTATTGTACTGTTTCAAACTGTGTTAGTCTTTGTGTTTCATGGATAAGGCTGACATATGCAGTTTAGTAAAAGCTTCAGCACTCTGCTAAAGAACTTTAATGTACATCGTCTGAGGATGTATGCTGAACATTTTGTTGCTTCTTTCACTAAGAACAGACTTTACTTTCATTGCTTTCTTCTAATCTTACTTTGCAAGGTGGGAACCATTTTGTGTCATTATAACAACTGCAGGAAGCATCCAAACACATGCCTGTGTGTGCTTTTGTGGTGTGTTTTCACACAGCTGCATTCTGGGATTTGACAGTATGTTTCCTGCATCATTTCCAAGCTCACTGTTGGGTTCCCAGTGGATCTGCTGTCTCAGGATTTTTATTTCCATTTAGTGGTTATTTTTCTCTTAATGAATCTTCTTTGTGTAGAACACTTAAAATATTCCTCTACTGCTATTTCTTCTACAGGTAAACAGGCAACACAAAATCATGTTGTACACCAGAGATCAGTGTGATGCTGTCCCAGGCATGCTTGTGGATGGACAGATGCTGTTTGGGCAGCAGTATTTCTTACTCTTCCAGGCCTTGCATGTCCCATAGAAGAGGAGCACATTGTATGTTTCCTACACTTACCAAAGAATAAATAAAATGATTCTTCCAGGTGATACGAAGAAGTAGTGATGAGGAAAAGTTGCTGTGCTTGGTACGTCAGCGTGCAGGACATCACTGCCAAACTGCTGTCATTGTGATTCTCATATTGGCCTGGGAAGGGATCCCTCATCTCCTGGCTGATACGCTGTACAAAGAACTGACACAGAGTCTCAGAAAATATGGCTGTCCCACCAGCCGTAGATGTGCATTAAATGAAGAGTAAGTTACTTTAATAATAAGTGATGGTTGTGTTGCCTGTTGTATATTCTGCAATAAATAACTTGAGAACTCAGTAGTTACAAACCACTAGGTGTCATTTCAGTATAGAACTTAGCTCCTGTCTTTCCTAGAGACCAGGCTCAAACTGATAGTTGTACATGCTAGACTCAGGGAAAGGGGTGGCAGTGAACTCTCCTGGCTTTGTGTACACTGCCCAAAGACAGTCAATGTGCCCTTTGCACAGCCATGCTAAAGAGCTGCTAAGGATCTTCCCCTCTATGCCTCTGGGAGGAATTTGTTTTGATCGTTTAGATAATATGTTGCAACTGAGGCTCTGTAGCAGTGCTGTGTTTGTGCTGATTTTTGTGCAACCCATGTTTGAGAGACTAATAGATGTACAGTGACCTGAATCTAATGATTGTGCTCTTGAAGGACCAGGCTGAGTAGAGTTGTTACGCTTTGAAATTTGGAGCATGTAACCAAATAATTACTGGATTTGGGGGTAACCTTAAGTTGCAGAGGTATTTTCTTGCATAAAAATTTTATTCAACTCAACAAGTCAAAATCAAAGTAGCATGGCTGTATTTATATAGCTGTAACTGAGGGGTATGTATTTATTTCCCAGAACTGGGGTTTTGGGGAGCTGAGACTATCTTTGTGGGGGTAAAAGAGTAATTTCTCTACACTTGAATAGTTCCTTAACAGAAAATGCTTGCTTAAACAATGTGTGTTATAAATCCCCGTGTTGTTATGCTATGTGTTAGAAAAGACAGAGCAAAGAGCATTGCTAAAAAAGAAAAAAAAAAAAGAGCCATGTTGTCAGCTGACTTCCTGTGTCTTTATTTCCTTTCACAGTCGTACTTGTGCATGTCAAGGACTTGATCCAGAAACTTGTGGAGCATCATTCTCATTTGGCTGTTCATGGAGCATGTATTTCAATGGCTGTAAGTTTGCCAGAAGCAAGAACCCAAGGAAATTTAGGCTTCTCACTGATGACCCTAAACAAGTAAGATTTATTTTGTTTCTTTTATTGTTCGGTTTTTTCCCTCCAAATACTTTGCCTACTGATTTTAAGAACTGGAAATGGACTCTACAAATGTCCACCCCTTCTGTCTCACACATGTGTGCATAGCTTATAACGCAAGCACCTAACTAGATGTTTTATAACTGCAGTATTTATAATTAAGAGCAAGCCTGCACCTCAGAGATTCACTCCTTTTGCCTGGTCATAGAAAACTTTGTTGTTGTGCTGCTTTCACACTGCTGTCTGACCAGCTAACGCCTGATCTTCTGCCTGCCGCATAGAATAAACTGGCTTTTTTAAACTCTCTTGAAGGAATAAATAGCAGTTGCCTACAAGAGTAGGCTACTTAACAAGGACATTTTCTAGATGTGATTTAAAAGTGCATTCCCTTTTTTCCCCTTTTCCATGAAAGTTGTTTTAAAAACTAGTTCAAATTCTGAATGAGGGATGAGGGTTGCACAGCATACAGGTACTTCACAAGTGTGCTTGCCTGTGAGGGAAGCATGCACACCCTTAGCCAAGCACTCTGCAGAAGCCTGTAGGTGACAGTGGTGCTTGTGTAGTTGCAGTGTCCATGCAAGTTGTCACTGCATCTCAAAAGAAGTTATATTACTGGTAAATATTTTTTCTCTTTGTTTCATTTTGTCATTAATTTTCCTAGCAGATACTTCTTTTAGCTAAATATTGGATATTGATGATTTTGCAGATGACATAAATCTAGGAAGTATAGAAAATTAAGAAGAAGATAGTTCGAAGTCCAGAGAGATTTGGATCATTTGAGGCACTGGATGGAGTGAGATGAGGTTAAGGGTGTAATATACCTAGGTAAGAATAGTTCATAGGATAGATAATTAAGGATGTGTTACCTTTAATGCAGTTCAGAAAAACTTGTAGCAATCAACAGTTGATAAACTGCCTATAGTACAAGTTAAAAAATGCAGTGTCATTTTGTAATGTTACTGTCACATTTTTCAGTGTGATGTTTCCTTATGTTTATATACATTTGTATTTATGATATATGGTGATAAGTGTTTTGGAAACAAACTAAAACAAGCTGTTATTTTTGCCACTATGCAGTATGCAAAACTGAAGCTATGGCTGTCTCTCAAAGCCCAGCCCTTGGAGGAGAGCAAAGTAGGGAGTATGTCACCACCATCTTTTATTTCCCAGTTTGTTGGTCAGTCTTCTGGAAAAGCAAAAGTTTAGGAAAAGCATTTAGGAATTGTTTCTATAAATAAGCCCTTAAATGTTAACACTGCCATAGAAGCTTACCTAACTAGTTCGTGTTTATATGGCTTACCCCAAGGAAAAGAACGTTACTTCCAAATCTGGTAGATATTTCCATAAAACCATGAGTTTTGCACCTCCAAAGAACGAAATAGTTAACAAAGGTTCCTGATCAGAGTTCTGTTGCAGTGTTAGAAAACATATCTCTTTCCCCAAGAGCTGAAAATAATGCTAAATGCTATTGGGAGTTATTCATATGCTTTAAAATAAAAAGGCAGTGGAAACTTAGGCTTCTTCAAGCAAAGCTGTATCAACATAAGACAAGGCCACATAAGCAGAACACTAAGAGAAGACCTGGGGCTCCACTCAGCATGTGGTGTAATTTTTCTCCACTAGATGTTACCTCTGCATTTTATGTAGAACATATCTCATTCCTTGGTTGTCTATGTACTGGAAGGGGGAAAGGATGGAGAGATTAGTTCCTTCTGTGTTGTGTTTCTGTGCCCTATCAGGTATTCTCCATTGTTTTTTGGTTGATTTATATTTAATAATTTTGGTACTTCAATCATGCAAAAGTAGGCTTATTTACAGTTAGTGACAAAAGGCAACAGAAAGGAAGATTAATAAAATATTAGACACAGGCTGATCTGTCAGGCATCTCTGACCTGGGTTAGATTCTTCTAAAGCAAATTAAAGCACTCTAAATGTTGCCTTTCTCTGCAGGAGGAACTTCTTGAAAATAATTTGCAAACCTTAGCTACTGATGTGGCTCCAGTTTATAAAAAGCTTGCTCCTGAAGCCTTCCAGAACCAGGTAGGTCTGTGACATGCAGCTGGTCTAGCTGTAGCTCTGAACAGGCAGTGTGGTTTAAAACAAGATGAAACCTTACAGTGTGTTTATGTGAAGAAGCCGCAGCTGTGGTGAATCCCATTGCTTGCTTACAGGGGTTGCTTTGTTTTGCTAGTTTTAAAATACTGTACCTTTTTCATTTCATCTGATGGTTAAGTTAAGCTCTGAGTTGTGCATCTGAGCTCATTATCTCTTTGATATCCAGTCATAAGTGTTGCATGTTTCATGGGAAAATATGTGCTTTCCAGTTGCTCTTACTGGATGCATTTATTCAGTCACAAGTGCAGTTGTGGCTCGTGAAGTTCCAAGTCACTTATTTTCAGTCCCAAGTACCTGTAGTTTATTTTACTTTTAGGTGGAAAATGAACACATGGGCCCAGACTGTCGACTTGGATCCAAGGACGGTAGGCCTTTTTCTGGGGTAACAGCTTGCATAGATTTCTGTGCCCATGCCCACAAGGACACACATAACATGCACAATGGAAGCACTGTGGTATGTACACAGGATTTTCTCATTTGCCCTCTTCACTGTTGTGATTACTGTGTGTTTTAAAATGCTGCTTGGTTGGGTGGGTACATTTCCATGAACTTTTGTAAGGTATTAGGAAATTAACTTCATGTTGCCATTTATAAATTCCCATGTTATCTGCATACATTTATTACTAGACTACAAGGGACATAAGTTCATCTTATTATAGAGCAGATCAGAAAGGGTTTGGGAGTGATCCTTCCTACAAAACACCTTAATTATTGTAAGACAACCAGGACTGGCCATGGGACAGATGACATACAGTGGCAGTTTAAGGTAAATAATAATCTAACCAAGGAGTTGTACAGACCTCTGTAGAGGAAGAGCTAAGAAACTGAATTGTTATTAGTTTACATCCCCCAGGGTCAATTCTCATCAAATTCACTTTTTCTTGCCCTGTTATAAAGCTTCATGTTAGTATAGTTACTAGTCAGAAAGTCACGGTGGAGTCAGGTCACTTCTGTGATCTTAAAAACTTGGCATGAAAGGAAAACCCACAGATTTGGGGGTTTTGGTGTGACTGGTGTACCAAATACCTTGCTGGATTGCTAGTGAGAAAATCATTTGGGAATTGGTTAGAAATTGAGACCATGGTCTTGAAGACAGACAAACTCAAAAGAGAAAAGGCAAAATAAGCCTGGCAATCAGATTCTTTTAGTAGTTAGAGCACTGCAGTGCTCTAAAAGCTAGGATGACTTCTTGTACATCAATGGAGGTGACACTCAAGAATAATCTCTCTATCAAAGGATGTACATCTGGAAAAAATAAATAAATGGTAAAACCCCCCAGGTGATGCATAATACAATTGCTCACCACCCACTGATCGATATGTCAGCCCCTTCCAGGTAACTCCTCCCAGTTTATATACTGGGCATGATGTGCTGTGGTATGGAATACCCCTTTGACTAATTCAGGTCAGCTGTCTCGGCTATAGCTGCTGGCTTCTTGTGCCCCTCCTCACTGTCAGAGCATGAGACTGAAAAGTCCTTGACCAGGATAAGTGCTATTGAGCAAGAACTGAAACATCAGTGTGTTATCAGCATTGTTCTCAGACTAAAGCCAAAACAAAGCACTGTACCACCTACTAGGAAGAAAATAAACTCTATTCCAGCCAAAACAAAGGCAGTACGGTAGCAGGTCTCAGAATTCAGCAGGAATGATATGATGATAAAAATTAGGATTGTCAGTTTTGGTTTATAACCAAATCTGGTGTTAATGTCTGAAAACTTACGGTAGGAACACAAACAGAAATGCATCCCAGCATCTATCTGGTCACCTCTGTACTCCCACCTATTCCAGAAGCTACTTTGGCTACCTGCTTAGTTTAAAATGCATTATGACTTCTTATAAATCACTGATAATAATGATGATTTCCTTAACTATGACATATAGTCTGTTAAATGTTCTATATGCAAGTAAGACATCTAACTGCAGTAACAATTTTCATATAGGTGACTGCTTTCTGATAATGTGATAGTTAACAGAATGAGAAGGATTTGCACTGCCTTACAAACCTCAAACACACAAAACTTCATTTACTATTTTCCTCTTGTACTATGATTTTTTTAAATGGTAGTCACACTGTACAGTTTAAAATCCATACAAAGTGTACTTGTCATTCTGCGCCTCCTTAGTGCTGGTAAGATTTCTTCCTCTCCTCCTTATTCTGACACAGACTCTTCATTTATAAAATCTAAAGTTCCTCTGGACTAAAAAGGTTAAAATAAATACTGCATAAAGTGGCACTTGCACATGCTGCGAGCTCTATCACCACTACTCATGGTGTAAGCAACACTTTCTCATTTTCTCCCTTCAGTTGTTGGGGAATCACTTTTACCACAAATATGAGAGGAATGCTGCAGAATGCACCACAAGGAAAAGAAAACCAGAATCTATTTAAATTATTTAAACCAGACACAAACATGAGTTCAGCAAAGCACTTACATGAGTGTAATGATAAGCACAGAGTTTACAGTACACTTACAAGAATATATTATTTAATGAGCTGCCAATAATAATTTCCCTGCTCTGTCTCTGCCAGAATTTCCAAAAAGCATTCTGGTATTTTTCAGGGTATAGATGTTTTGATGTTCAACTGCTTTATTTGTACGTGACTCTGAAAATAAATGAGGCTGTCATTTTCATTAGCAGTGGGGGAAAAAAAGTCCTGGAAATATCTACTGTAAATAACAGATAGGCTGAAAAAGTTGGGGCTGTTCAGCCTGGAGAAGAGAAGGCTGCGTGGAGGCCTCATAGCAGCCTTCCAGTATCTGGGGCCTATAGGGATGCTGGGGAGGGGCTCTTCACTGGAGACTGTAGTGATAGGACAACAGGTAATGGGTTAAAACTCCAAACAGGGGAAACTTAGATTGGATATAAGGAAGAAATTCTTTACTGTGAGGGTGGTGAGGCACTGGAATGGGTTGCCCAAGGAAGTTGTGAGTGCTCCATCCCTGGCAGTGTTCAAGGCCAGATTGGACAAAGCCTTGTGTGACATGGTTTAGTGTGAGGTGTCCCTGCCCATAGCAGGGGGTTGGAACTTGATCTTAAAGTCCTTCCCAACCCTAACTATTCTATGAGTCTAAGATAGAATAATTCATCTTAACTTGTGCAAATTAAGCATTACCATGGGAGGTTTGATTCACTGAAGTTCTTTCCTGGCTGGGAGAATCATGCCCTGAGTGTAGCAGACCTAAAATTAATATTCCCTGTTTGCTCTGCAGTAGAGTGAAAGCACTTGGCAGTTCCTCAGAGGTGTAAACCGATGTGTTTATCTGAAAGAAAGAAACAAAAGTAATTTCTGTCTGTGAACTGAGTTCTTTAAGAACCTTTAAGTCATCCTCCATCTTTACTCAGACTCTGTTGTCATGTTTAATGTTCTTCTAAGGGCCATGGATGTAGGGTACAACTGCAATGTTAGGGTACAGTATTCCTTGTGGATAGAAAGCTGAAAAGCTTTATAGTTATTAATGGAGTCTGTGAAAATTAAATATTTCTTTATTGAATTAATTACAAAGGATCACATTCATTGTACCTGTGTGAGTCCAGTTAAATCCCTGACATACAGGGTTTTACACTGTCCAAAACAACATGGTCAATGAAGGTGTCACTAATTTGGTAGCATCAATGTGGGTGTTTGTCATCCTATGGGGCACATTCCCTTTTTGGTGGGATTCAGAAAGGAGATAGTCCAGCTGCAATTATGTCTAGCTCCTGGTGCTATGCAGTCTGCATCAGGCACTGTGGGAGAAGGGGAGGAAGGTAAATCTGTGCTTCAAGAGCAGCTATGACACAAAATTTATTATTGGCAGCAGAACTAAGTAGTGTCAATAAGCAATCCATCAACAAACTCTCCTGATTTATTAAAATAATCCTCTGCTCTTCCAGTAACATACTGTATTTCTGTAGTTACAGCTCATCAAGTCATTGCATGTTGGTCCAGAGCTTTGCAATAAATAATGGAATGGCTCTGTGAGTGGTCAGACTACATTTTGGACCATGCCCACAGCTTGCTTTGTAAGCAACACAAGTACTAGATCTTTAAACTGGTGCTTCAGATCGTAACAAACAGGAGAAAAAATAAACCTCACAGGGCTGTAAAGGAAGGATTTTTGTTACTGTTCTTTTTATTGTGAAAATGGAGAAATGTTAGAAGTTTAACTTTATTAACCCGTGAGCTGCTGCACAGGGGTTTGTGCGCCATACCAGCGTGACAGCATATGGTACAGAAATGCTGTCTAGTGGCACTTCCTCTTTGTGTATATAGTGATCAAAGGGCAGAGATGTTTGGGGTTCCCTCCTCTGACTCTCAGGCTTATGCATACTTACTCAGGATGTAACAGGCCAATGAAATGACAGCATGTCTCAGCTATAAAGGAAAAGTGACGTTGTTCACATCTGTAATGGTCAGCAATGATGCAACAGCACCTCAGAGTCCCAAATGGCACTCACTCTCCTTTCTGTCTGCAGAAGGAAGAAAAGTATAGGAAACTTGATTTCATCTTTTAAACTTAGAAAGGTCATTTGACTGTTTTTCTGAAACTTAAATTTAAAACATCTGTTCATACAACATAGTGGAAAAGGCTACATCATTTCTACATGTGAAGTTCAAGAGGACAAAGGCAAATCAAAGTTCCAGAATAATGCTCTGGGAGCTGTGTGGCTTCAGATGTTTCTCTGAAGATATGTAGAGGAAGTCCCATTGAGTCCATGGATTTAAAAGAAGTGAAGTTGTGAAAATATGCAGGTTTTACCATGACCTCACTAAACCAGAATAAGTAATGGTTTTGATCACCAAACACACTGGAAACCTAAACAAACCACTTGGCCAACATCTCCTTTGGCTTTTCAGCATCCTGGATGATTAAGCTGCACATTCTAGAAAAAGTATTTTGAGTAGCAGGACATGCAGCTTCACAGTGACCTGCTGTTATGGTATTTAGGCTGTAGTTGTGCTGGTCTTCAGGGTTTTAACATAATTTTTAATAGACATGAATTTCTTAATTTTATGTATTCTAACTCAGTATTTAATTTTTTGTGAGTTGACTGTACTTTCAGCACAGTTCAGCCAATATACTGTAGTCTTCATCATCATTAGTTTCTCAGAACAGTTCTTTGGCTTTCTTGTTGTAAAGAGGGTGTTGGCTTTATGATAATGACAAATACCTGTTCATGCTGAAAACAGGTCTTTCTTCAATCTATACTAGCTTTGGGTTTTGTCTCTGCTTGTATGCTTCCTCTGGGCCAAGTACGGTGACCACTGTGTAATTGTAAGTCAGAGGAAAGATTGATAATTAAAAAATCTTATTTAATTTTTATTTATTTATTAATTTATTTAATTTATTAAAAATAATGAAAACATTTTTAAGAGTAGATCTTTTTACAGAAAAAAAGAACTCTAATAAATACACAAAATCAGTTTTCCTTTAAAATTTCTGGTGAAATGCATGAAAATTGAGAACTATAAATCGGATTAGGGTTTTGATTTTCTAAATGAGCACGATGGTGGATTGAATCTTCAGGGCTGGGACAATATTCAAACAAGTGCATAAGTCCAGACACAGGTTGGATGGAATATTTTAAAAGACAAGTGAGAATTTCCCAGTTTCTGATGGGAACAAGTGGGAGCTGGGCCCCTCCATGCTTATTTTATTCTCTTTTGTTTTCAATTTTAGAAGGGAAGGATGTGCTAGGCTTTCTAAGAACATGAGTCATATGTAATTGTGCTCTATGTCCTACCCTCTTTTATTCTTCCTGAATAACTTGGAATCTGCTGACAAATTTCAACCAGATTTCACTGAACTTTGCAGAGGTTGAATTGTCTTTGGGGATTTTAAGCTCTTGTTCCAAGTCATGAATTTTACTTGTGTGGGGGAGACAGATCCAGGTTAGCTCCTCTGCTGAGGAGGCTGCAGCAGGGTCCTCACAGCCATGGCCCCAGGTTAATCTTCATATACCTGCTGGCCCAGTAGCTGGGAGGTACCAAGCTTCAGCCAGGCCCTGCTTCCACTGCCTGGTACCCAGTGGAGGTGGTAGCAGGGCACAAAAGGGAGCAGGGATTAACGGTGCTGGGGTTGGGTGTGTGGGAGTGTGGGGACGAGATGTCCATAGGAAACCAGGCATCATTTGCTGCTCATGGAACAACTTGTTGTTTTTTCTAAATCTTCCTCATAGTCCAAAGGCTGCCCAGTTGAGGTAAGTGCGCATGGAGCAAGCACATAGTAAATGCTACTCATCAGCTTCTAACTGCCCTTCTCTCGATCCTTTCAAAATGCCACCTGAAAAGCTCTTCTCCTTTGTCTCTGCCTCTCAAATGTTCTCCTTTTGCTGCTCTGCAACTGTCAAGCTTTGCATATAGCTATTTATAAAGCCCTAACCACCACCTTATTGATTTAGGATTTTTAGTTTGTGACTCTGTGATTTTATTATTCTGGAAATAATCGTGTGATGTCTTTATGTGTAAAGCTGTGCTATAAAATAAAAAATGTTTGTTTCTCCTCTTCCTTTCCCCCCCAGCATTATTATTATTCCCCCCTGAAATCTTAGGCATGGTGACAGGATTCTGGGTCATTGGATTAACTGTTTATGATCAGCATCACGTTCAGCCTGCACAATAATGGAATGATAACATTTCCAATTAGGGAGTATCATCTTATCCTTGGATGGTGCTCATGTTCCTGTGTGTATTTAGGAACTCTCTGTGAAACAGAAGCTTAACCAAGCCATGATATCAAATGCATGGCTTTCTAGAGATGTAGTATGTTGTTGTACAGAGCAGTGTGCTCTCATGAATGTAGTCAATAAAATTACAAATGACAGGACTGTTTGTACACTTGCTCATACATGTTAAACTGTTCCATCCCCTGGAAAGCACAGAAAGAAACCAGGAAGCACACAGCTGGTTTTTTGCACTTCCTGTAAGATGAAGTTAGTAATAACAACAGCCAGAGCTCTAGAAGTGCTGAAAATTTTAAGTACTGCAGATGTTCAGGAGTGATTCAGAAAAATTATAATATGAAAACTGTTGCAATAATGTTTATCCACGTTTCTGAAGTGCCCTAATCAAACTGGATCTAATCAGCGTTCTCCTCTCAGCTTCAGGATCTCCCAGCACATAACTTAATAAGAGAAAGTAGATCAGTGGCCTAAGAGAAACCTAGCATCGTGTGGTCTTGTGACTTCGTTACACAGGCAGTCAAGAGCTGGGAGGGGTGTTTGGGTAAGAAAATGTGTCTAGACATGGAAGGGAGGAGTGAGAGGTGAGAGTTGAGATTTGCTACAAGTACAAAGCAGTACAAGTAACTGTTGTAGGTTTGGGGTTTTGGGGTTTTGATTTTTTTTCTGCCAGCCAAAAAAACCCAGTTCCATGTCATAGAAACTTTTTGTTCAATCCAAAAATGAATCTAAACGTCAAATATGTATTTAAAAAACAATGCTTAAGAATTTACAGTCTGACAGCTCAGGTTATTTACCAAGGTTGGCACATGGCTGGGGACAATGTAAGCTGAGCTGGAGTTTCGCTTTTCCTGTCCAAGACATGCGCCTTGATCTTACTCTTCAAGTACCAATATTTTTTTTGCATCATCATAAATCAAATAAGATATTTGTCAGATGTTTACAGATCTGACAGACTCAGAGCATTGAGGCCACAAAATACAAGAAACCAGTGAAGTCTAGGCTGACTGCTTAAGCATTGAAGTAACTCTTGTATTTTATTTATGCGGCTGTATTTGTAAGTGTTCCTGTTCTTGCCAGGTTTGTACATTAACGAAGGAAGATAACCGGAGAGTGGGGGTGATTCCAAGTGATGAACAGCTCCATGTGTTACCTCTTTACAAAATTTCACAAACAGATGAATTTGGCACCGAGGAGGGACTGGAGGCCAAGATAAAAGCCGGAGCCATACAGGTCCTCACAGCTTTTCCCAGAGAAGTGCGAATGTTAGCTGAGCCACTCAGAGCTACAAAGAAAAGGAAACCAGACACAAGGAGGACCCCGACTGAAAAGCAGCCATTAATAGATAAAAAATACTCAACACCAGTAAAGCTGAAAACTGAAGCGCCAGAAAATCTTGGCAACCCTTTGCATTGTTTAGGTGAGTTGTGCCTGTTAAATTCTGCCAGTCTCTTCTGATACTATGTTGCCTCTTACCCCTCTGAGGGGAAGGACAGGCATGGATACTGCTGCAAAGCAAGGGATTTGCAAAAAACAAAAAAAGAATAGATTATATTAAATAAGACAGTGCTCTTCAGATTGCTCCTTGAAATATCATTAGCAAGGGCCACATAGCTGGAATCTGTCAGTAGCTAGGTAAAAGGAATGCCATGTTTGTTCTGTTACAAGAAAACTATGTCCACAGTCTTCTGCTACAGTACATGTTTGTGCAACATAGAATTGTGATGTAGCTGAGAATGTGGAGGACTTCTGATTTATGCTGTTGTAACTGGGGTCAGATTTTGGACCAGTACTTCAGAGGACAGAACTAATATATTGGACTTTGCAGTAATGAGAAGTAGAAAAGGAGGAGGAGGTGGAGGGGAGCCATGGACTTAAGACTCTGTGATTAAAGGGGGGGGAGTAATTAAAACAGAGCCAATGTACCTTTTAGGAAGAAGAGAGGAAAATTGGCCAATGTGCTAAAATTTGGAGTTTTATTTCATGAGAGACAACCACACATATGTATAGTGGACTTAAGGGGAGGAACAGTAGTTAAATGTATTTGGGGGGGGAGGGGTGTTAAACAAGCTAAAGGAAAACCATTTGTCACATCCATTTGTAATGCACACCCAGCACCCTGCTTATCTCAGCAGAGGAGTCAGGGCAAACAGTAAACTTTGCATATAGCAAAGTGGAATAAGAAAAGAAGAACAGTTTTATTGACACACCTAGGAAATTAGACAGACATTTAGTCAATCTCCATGCAAATTTGGGAGACACAGTCCAGGCTTTGAAACAAACATGAAAGGACTCCTCAGGCTGAGGACAACATCCAGCAGTAACTCCAAAGCAATGATTAATAACTTCCATTGTGCTTGGAGTGGACTAGAAGTCCTGGAAGCATTAGAGGGCTCTGGTTTGGGAAGGAATTATGAAATTGTTTGATCTCACTGGAATGCTGTTTTGAAACACTGAAATAGAGTTAGGAACCACCTACCCATACATAACATTGTAGTTACCAACAGGCATGGCTTTGATATCTAAAAACCATGCCTTTAACAAATGGCACAATATCCAGAGTTTTGGGATCACAGAACTTTATTACTTGAACATGCAAAAATAACAGCTGTGTAGGCTTAAATAATTTGTTTGGTCTTGAAGTATTTTCTTAAATAATTTAAAAGGACTGCTGGTAAGAAATCAAGAGTGAGGAATACTTCTTTGAGAAAGAGTTGTTCATAGATGGAAAAAGAAGTATGTGACTAGAAATATTTCATTTCTATTGTAAAAGTGCAGGTTTTGTCATGGAAGTTTTGATAGTGAAATCCCTCCAAAGAGATGTCAGCACTGTAATCCCCAGGTCTGCCAATGGCACATGTTGCTGTGGTTGGCCATGGGTACAGTTTCAAAGAGGCTTCACTAACTGGGCGGCAGTGGAAGCAGAAGTTTAAGTTTGCAAAGGGCAAAGTGGTGTGATCTGCATAAGTAACTTGAAGCATTTATGCACATTGATTTATGTGTTCAGTTATACAGGATAATGGCTGGGTAAAGACCTCACAGTACACCACTGCTGCCCTGCCCCTAAACCACAGTGAAATGCCAGTGTCAGTAAATTCTGGATTTAGAATCCTACAGCATTGTACTTGTACATACGGTTTTGTTGTGGTTAGAGGGGAGCAGTCATTGATTGGTTCTTTCCATTCCACAGGTATCCATTTAGTCCTGAGAATGGAAAATTTTAGTATAGCTGGGATCTTTAGGCTTACTATGAAAACAAAATTAAAGAACCTGTGAGACAGAGGAGATGAAACTGGACTTATCCAGTAGTCACTCCTGATGGTAAATCAGAGGCCCTTCTTTTGAAAGGGACCCAACCATCATTTCAGAACCACTGCAGTATTGCCCAGTAGGAAGGCCTGGAAGGTGTGAGAAGGGATAAAAGAGGACACTTGTCCTCACAGCACAGGCTGCTGAGGCAGACCTCCTGTAGTGCTGAAGGCAGATTAAGTCTTGGTAGAGCATGCATATGGGAAGACTTGGTTTGAATCTCAACTGTGCCAAGTCTTTTATGGAAATGCTGTGTATTAAATAGATATGTCTTGTCAGGCATCTTTTGCCAACAGCAAACAACACAACTGTTAATTTTTACCTTTGTGCTAATGCTGAGAGCCTTTGAAATCCTAAATTATTATGAGATATGTATTAGAGGCCTTACATTCTTCCTTGTATAGTTTTGTCATTTAACCGCATTACTTTGGTCAAATAAACTTTGCAGACAGAAAGGTTATTTTTGTCTCCATAAATATTAGCAATTTTTCTTGGCCTATACTGGGGAGATGAGCCACCAACTTAGGGACACTTTCTTAGCTGGCTGCCCCAGAGCAGTGGCCACTTCAACCAGCAGCTCTCAGTGGAGATGCATCAGTCTCTGAACTGGAGGTATTCCTAGGAAGCAATGCCACCTTATCTGAGCCATTACTGATTTCCTTCTACCCATATATTTAAATTAGTTTCTCTTAATCTCTGCCACTTTGCCCCAGAGAGTAAGAAGCTTCTGGCAAGAGATGTGGAATTTGCTGGTGCCATGGCCATTATGAAAGTGCTGGGGGTTGTGAAAATTTATTTCCAGAGAACGTAGGTCTCCACAGAGATGATAGAAACTGCACTTCTCAAATGCTGTGTTTCCAGTCTTTTGGAGGAAGGTCTTGGTCTTGGGGCATTCTGAATTAAGAGCTTGATTTCATAGAAGAGGTTTTTTAAAAGTTCACGTGGTTTCCTTATGTCCCTCCACAGTCTCAATATTTGCATACCAACTATTGTGTCCATAATTGATCCCACTTTGCCTTTTTTTGCCTTTCCATTGAAAGAATGGTTTTTTTAATCCATCACTATTTATAAATTATTTGAAGACAGAAGAACAAATAGTTCTTCTATATCCAGTAAAGCATTTAACATTCTGTGTATTTACAGAACAAAGAAGATACAGTCTTTTATGAGAATAGGTAAGAGCTGTCTGTGGCGTGCCAGTGTAACAGCAAAATACATGTAAAGCAATTTCAGGTCATGATGCAAAGCCCAACAAAGTTGATGGAATTCTTTCCCCTTACTCCAGCAGTCTCTGGATTGAACCTACACATGATGAGAATGAGTCATTGGAGGAGACTGTTCCACAAACCAACACAACTGCAGGGAGCTGTGACCAGAAATTGATTAGGGAGCCAACTTAACTGTATGTCTTGACAAAGATCTGAAATAATTAATATGTGGCAATTAGATGGAAGAGAGCCAATTCACGTGGTGCAGCTTTGTAAGGGTGGATTTACCTGGAGTATGTTGCCAGATAGCTGATTTAAGGAAGTTTCTGAGTAGTTCCTTGCTAATCAACACACCAATCAGTGTAATTCAGTGAGGTTTTTCTGCAATGGACACGATCTATGAACACGTTTTTTCCTGTGATCACAATATGGGGTTGAGGCAGCCAAGAATCTGGACTGTTTCACAGGCTTCATTTCATGCAGACTAAATTTGATCAATTATGTGAAAACTTTTACATTGTGCTTCTTGCAAGCCTGGGCAGTACTGAAGGCCAGCAGTCAGCTGCTGGGAAGCACTAGTGTTGAATCAGGACTGGGTGGTAGTTCCATTTTATCTGTTTATTTGATTCAACCCTCTGCTATTTTATATACCAACAGTCTGACTGGAATAGGTTAGGGCATTAATTTACCAAGGTTATTATGATGTACTCATGCTCATAGAGATATGCCTAAAAAGCTAAAAATAACCACTCTGAAAAATCTGTACTCATTATGTGTATCTTTTTTATTAGAAAGCATGTGTAAGAAATATTATAGAAGTTCTATTTTATTAAGTGAAGAAAAGTATTTACACTTTGGTGTGCTTTTTTGGTTTTTTAGGGAACAAAACAGATGCTCTAAAACCTGGAATAAAACCGGAGACTTCCGATCACCTCTATGCCATGAAACATACTTCAAACACTACTAAAAATTGCTCTCTGTTAAAACAGTACACGGCTTCATCCCCTTTCAAGGTGGATAGTTTACATCCTTATTCATCTTTAGCACATAAGCCTGGCCTAACAGCAGTGACTAATATTCAACAAGATTTTTCAGTTCCCTACGGGTATTTTGAATGCAGTAGCAAGCAACCTCACGTGACACCGTATGTTAATTGTAAGAACTTTGATGTGTCGGTCAAAGATTATACTGGAATTTTGCTGAATGATAACATGAATGGTGTGCCACCGATTCTTCCAGAGGTCACTGCTCCGGGCCCTCCAGCCCATAAAGATCCCCTGCCCACTATACTTGAACATCAACCAGACAAACAGAATTGTCAGCTTCAGTTAGACAATTCTCCTTCTTCACAGATGGTCAGCTCTTGTGATGTGTCAGTACCGCTAAGCTCTCCAGCAAAGAACACCATCAGAAATGAAGCTGACTTTTCCCGTGGATGCCCAGTGGAAAAGGGCAGCACCCATCAGGAACAGATGTGTGATTTTAACTGCGTGGATGAAAAGCAGAACAGTGCACTGGGACAACTGGCTGATGCTGAGGAAAAAGCAGAGGAAATGTGGTCAGACAGCGAGCACAATTTTTTGGATGATGACATTGGTGGGGTTGCTGTGGCACCTTCTCATGGTTCTATCTTAATTGAATGTGCAAGACGTGAGCTCCATGCTACAACACCTATTAAAAAACCCAACCGCAATCATCCCACAAGAATTTCGTTAGTTTTCTACCAACACAAAAATTTAAATGAGCCCAAACATGGTTTAGCCATGTGGGAAGCAAAGATGGCTGAGAGGGCGAAAGAAAAAGAAAAAGAAGCAGAAAGATTAGGAACGGAGAATACCGAACTAAATTCTAGCAGCAGGAAAACGAAGCAAACAAGTGAAAACAGAGATTATTTTTATGGAGACAATGAGTTCAACCAAATTCCATCACGCAGAGCATTAACAGTAACTAAGGATAACATAATAACAGTATCTTCATATGCCCTTACACGAGTTGCAGGGCCTTACAACCATTGGGCATAGATTTTAGTCTCAAATGCCCCCTCTTGGTGCAGTGTTCCACGGTGTTTCTTTAAGGTGCTGTTAAGAACAAGCTTCGTGCCGTTTACTATTTGCTCATCTCAACCATTTTAAGGCTGAGGTAAAAAAAAAGAAGGAGGGTATTTCTTCTTAAACTGTGACTAATAGTTGGTGGTGCTCAAGCACATTTTAAGCAAAAAAAAATAATTAAAAAAAATTGTATAGTTTTAATACACTCTAAAAAAGATTTTGTTTAGGTTGTTAACCTGGATTGAATCGTTCAGTTTATTACCTTTAGGAATTTATATTTTGGTGCTTTAAATCAAGTCTGTTTACTACAAAAATCATTTATAGGGATTTTAACAGGTTCACATTTTATGGTGTTAAATCAAGTTATACAGTAATAGCTCTACACAGCTCTTGGTGCTTAACCACATCAAACAGTTAAACATAAATAAGCTGAATTATTACTTCATGGTGCCATTGCTTTAACAACTTCCACCCATTGCTTTATAGTCCAAATTACAGATAAATCTTTTAGAAAACCAATGAATTTTTTCTCTGGATTTGTCATTATGTATGAAATGAAGTTACTGGTAATGATGGCTGGAAGTTGTTTTTAGCTGTAAATATATATTTTAAAAGCACTTTCTATTTTTAAAATTAACTTGAAATAGTATAGTATAAGGATCATATTGTCTAAGGTTTGTGCATACTCTACAGAAGAAATAATTTTATTCTTGCTGTGTAGAGTTCCATATTGTTACCGTTGCAGTATATATGCTAATAGCATATGTGATTGTTTTTAGACTTGCCCTTTTTCATGGAAGTTTTTATGTTGCATATAAACAATTACAAAATACAGAACCATTCTTTTCAAGAGGGTGTACAAACATGAAATTAGGAAACGTCTTGTCAGTATGTGTGTTGCTATTGGGAGCTATGAATATTATTTGGGTTTTTAAAGGCAGTGTTTGTTATGATTTCTTTGAGCAATAAGTGCGTAAGTCTCATTCGTTTGGAGTACTATAAGTTAACACGACAACCAAATGTTCCTAATGCCTCAGGGGTAGGATTGTTTTGGGATGAAAAGAAATATACCCCCTAGAGTTGCCTTATTCTATTCTGGGAAAAAATAATCTGGGGAAAATACAAAGGAAATTTTGGAAAAGTATGAAATTTATAACAGCAGCAAATTTTTCATTAAGAATACCCTATCTGTAATATTCACCAGCTTTCTGTGTTCACTTTATTTACAAAAATGTTTTGCAAATTTTTTAAGTGGCTTCTGCATTTCATGTAGAAAGGGTTGTCTTCTTCCTTCCAAACATATGAAATTTATGTTCTCAATTTCTGCTGAAAAAGTGACATATCATAAAATGAGTATTTGCTAAACCAGAGGAAAAACAGACACTCCATTGCTTTTAAATACTGTAGCATCCCACTCTTCTTTCTGATTCTCCTCTCCTGTGTATTTCTTTTTTAAACTTATTTATTTAAACATATTACCAAATGGCAATGTTAGCTAAGGACCAACCTCATTCTACAACTTCTTCCATGAGAACAGCTCTGCGTAGCCATACCTGCCCCATCAGAGCCAGGAGGACTGCTCAAGCCAGGACTCCTCTTGTGACTGAGAGCTGCAGGATCAGGCCCAGAGATGAAGCTGTACCTTAATTCTGCCTTGGAGTCCTCCCTGGCTGGGTAGCCTGTAGGTGTAATGAGATCGCAAGTTTTCCAGTGCGAAAATATAGTAATAATATACTTGATAATATTACAATGTAGTGGTGCTGTAACTGAGGAATATGAACTATCTAGATCTGCTTTATTTAAAACCTAGACAAGGTGCTTTTTTCTTGAAAGTTGAACTGTAAGCACTGTGTTTACAGTTTTGGTACGAAAAGTATGTACATTGTATTTTTAACACATAGTGCCAGTTAGGACCTTGGTGCTACAAATATTTAAATGTGGCTGTTGATGAATGAGACTGTTCTCCTGTACAGACATAGACACACGTGTTGTGTTGGCAGGAGCAAGGTCTGAAGTAGCAATCACTATGTAAAGACCTTGGGTTCAATTCTACAGATGCCTGTCAAAATTAGCAAAAATGCTGGTGTCAGAGGGTGGATGAGTTGAACCCATTCTTTGTATCTTACCTATTTTAAGTAACATTTGTAAAAACTGGGTATGCTGCAAATTTTAGTTCAAAGCTTAATATTACTTCAAATAGAGGATATGAAGGGATTGTAAATAATAATAAAACAAAACCAATGTTATGCCATCGTTTTGTACCAGCAGTTTTATGCTTATTGACTATGTAATATACAGTATACATCAAATCGTTATGGTATTTTGTGTGCCTTAGATTTCCATTTTAAAACTTGTATATTTTTGGTGAGCCGAAGATTAGTAAGAATTCCAGCTGTCCATACAGTAGTACTGTACGTTCTCTAGCTGTTCCATTTTTGTATTTGCTATCTGAAAACCCTTGTTCAACACCACAAGCACTCACTTACAGAAAAGATGAGTTTATTGGTTTCACTGGTAGTGCTGATAGCATTAGTTTCTACGTTGCAAATTGAAAAAGAAAAAGGTTATTCAGTGCTCTCATATGAATAACATTTTTTTTACACAACACTGGTAAGTTACAGAGCCATCTTTTTACCTTTTAAAATTCTCAGATCATTAAAGTGGATCATTTTTACTTAAATCTTCCACTATAAATGCCCATGCTTAATTTATGTATGAGTGGAAACTTTGAAATAGAAACTTTCCAGTGAAAACCCAGCAGCTTCCCTCAAAAAAGTGAGAAACTGAAAGGTGGATCTGAAAGGATGCCACCAAACATAGCCCCTGGCAAGTAACTGCTCAAGTGACTGCACCAACACTTTCAGTAAATCCATGTTTACCCGTTTTGAAATGGCAACTCTAACAGAGAACAATTTATCTTAACATCCTAGTTAATGCTATTAACTGATAGGTGCTAAAACTTGCAGTTACTGCTTTATTAACGTTGCTTACATGAGAAAAATATATCATCTATACAATAAAATATCACTTGTGGTGCTCTTTCCTTGACTATCACATAACTACTTTTTCAGCATGTACCTAGCAGGCAGGTTAGCTAGCCACTTCCCTGCTGTGGCACATAGCAGGTTGAGATTTGAGAAGCTATATTTTCTACTGCTGTACTGCAGTATAGAAAATGCAACTATTTACTGTTTTGACAACTGTGTGCTATTTATTGTAACGTTTCAGAGTATTTATCGGTCTTGTACACAAATTATGTTGTTTTGAGTAAGGTTATAATTTTATAACAGCATTTGTCTCTTAAAATGTGTGAATCGGTGGGTTTAATGCTTTCCTTTTCAGGCCACACAACCACTTGCAATTTGCTCTGTCTCTTTAACAAAGCCTTTCCCGGATGGCTAGATCAGGAGGTGGATCTAAAATTGAGGCAGCTGGCTAGGTCAGACCTGCATATTTTACTTGGTTTCCAACAGCTGGCAGTAAAACAGCTGGGTGAAAACCCAGAAATGGATTCGTGTGTGGGCTGGTGGGGGGTGTGGTCGTCTTTTAATCGTTTTTCACAGTATGCTAGCAAAAACTGTTGTGATCCAATAGGGGATGTCTCTGACTTCCTGAAAGAAATGTCTCTCATCTGTTTCTCCACTGGGTCCAGTAACAGCACTCCACCTTTGCTCTGGAAGGAAGGAGCCAGTTCTGCTTGGCTCCCAAGTCCCTGTTGAAGTCACTGCAGTCGTGTCCATTTCAATAGTGAGTTTTACTCATGCAGTTCCTCTGTGCTTACTGCTTGTAACATGCTATTGTATTACAAAAAAATAGAAAAAAAAATCTATAAATATTTTAGTCACAAGATCCAGTAAGCTTTTTAAGAACCTGGCTTTCTACCTGTAACAGTTGTATTCAGATTTATTTTTTTAAGAACTATCTAAGCTAACTTTTACTTAGGAATAACTGCTGTTAAAAATCCTAACCTTACCTATAACAGTGCTTCTCTATACTTAGAACAGGAAATAACTGTAGAATTGTAACCAACATTTTATGTTAAGCATGGGTAAATGACAACTTCTGTAGTACTTAAGATTATTTGTAACATAGGACTGTTTGGGTTTTTTTAAAAGACCTTTTTAATCTCACTGCAGTATTACACTAAATTTGGCGAGTTAAACTTGGGTCCTGTTTACATTGCTGCAGCCCCACTGACTGCAATGTGCTCATTCATCAAGCTTTCATGCGAGTTTCATATTTAACTGGATGGATAACAGTTGACCAAAGTCTGTGCCAACTTGGACCCTTGCAACCCTACCACAATAAAACAGGTTTTGCACGGACAGATGGAGAAAGATTTGGAGTAAATGTTGTACTTCTGGTTAAACACAAAGGTTATATTGTTTGTAGCATGAGAAGTGATCCAAGGTCTATAAAGAGACGTACTACCTTCACCTCAAGTTTCATGCATGCAGGCAGGTCTATTTCATGCTTTATGCTCTTGACAGCTTTTTTGGTTTTTCCCTATCTTATAGGTTGTTCAATCACAGATGCTATGGAAGCCTTCTAGTAAAACTGCATCTTCATGGGTTTATATTGAAAATGTGAGGTCAGTCTTGGCCTTTCACTTGCCATGAAATTTCTTGCATGTTAAAATTGGCACCTTTTATCAAGCAACCATCAGTTTTGTAAATTATTTGTACATATATGATTTTTCTCTTTACTGCAGAAATCCTGTAATTTCTAGGTTAACAGGAGGAAATATCTGTAGCCTCATATATATGAAAAGCTAAATTGCATGGCTACTTCCACACTTTCTCTACATTAGCAGCAATTACATTCAGGCAGTGCTGAACAAACTTTCTTTCAGGTCTACTGTGATTATTAAAATTCAGATTAGGGTCTTTGTGACTTATCTTCCATAAAACTGTGTTTTACTTCTTGTGTGAAAGGTCTCTGCCCAACTGCAACCTGTGATCTGATCTTGAATAACACAACTGGAGATGAGGAACAGTCCAATTACATTTGGAAATCTGGCTTTTTTCTCAGTTTTACCAGATGTTAATCTGACGTTCAGGAGGAAGCATAGAGGGAATATCTTTCCATAAAATTAAACTGTGGATAAAGTTGCCATTGATTGTTGTGACACCGTGGTACTGTTCTGCCATGTCTGTGTTACAGCATTGTTTCTAACCAGTAAGGATGTGTTGTGTTGCACAGCTGTGGATGTATGTACAAATTCATCTCTTCCCACAGTTCCTCTGCAGGCAGTGATCTCTCCTTTGTTCTCTGTCTGCCTAGACTGGTTTAAGGAGGAAAACAAAAAAACCCAAAACAAAAACACAAAATCCCAAACAACAACAACAAAAACCCCACAACAACCAAAAAAACAAGAGGAGGGAGAGTTGGTCACCCTTTCTTTAATCTGTGTAAATGACCAACGTGACAAGCACTGCTGTCAACACGTCTGCTGCTCCTTCCCATGATATGGAAAGCTGATGGGATGCACAGCATGAGTAAGTCACAGGCAAAGCTGTGAAGGTACAATTGGCTTTTGAGACAGCCTTCTCTGTACACATGCTGTAGTCACCAGGGTACTTCTTTATGCTGACGCTTTTTTTTGGTACATCTGACTTTAAATTCATAAGCTTTTTTATTTAGTCTGTGACATGTTTATGTTCTTTAATCCTAAACAGTGTGGCCAGTGTCAAAAGTCCTGAGGATGTGGCTACTTAGTGGAATAGTACAGACACTGGCTTCAGGATCACCTGGAATTACCTGATGTTTAGTCAGAAAGTTTTCACTAGTTGTCTATATGCTGCTCCATCATGTTGCTACAAAATTATAATTGCATAAAGGAGTTTCATACTTGAGGTTTTCTCAAAGACCAAGGATTTCTAATAGTAGTATCTAATCCGGCACTAATAAACATACAGATCACTTCTTCTGAAGAGTGGTTGAAAATACATTTTGTGTTTACCTTATTACTTCCCTATTAAAACATTTTTAGTTATTTTAGAGTGAGTAAAACTTTTTAATACTGTCATTTACATGCTTGACTAAATTAGGAGAACTTAATTCTAACTAATGCTGTGTTGTCTCCCCGAAGAATATTTAATTTGACTAGTGCTGATTAGTAGCTATTACTTTCTACTCTACAAATTACATTGAATAGTACAACCACCATTCTCACTCCATGTTCTGTTTATGGATCATCTGCTACATCTAGCTATTTTCACAGCCAGCACTAGATCACATTATAACCTACTGCTGAATGCCTGAAATGCTTGTAACTGTTCAGGAGTTCTTCCTATCCCCTCTGAAGATCTGCTTCAGTGCATTCAGTATACATTAGCAGTATAGCTGTTGGCTTGCTTGTGAATTCCCCACACACACTGTCACTGCTTTGTATGTAAATCAGCCAGTCTTCATCTCAGGAATATAGTAAGGATTTATTCTCCTGTGACTCTTTCGAAATAAGTTTCTTTCAGTCATCTTTTGTTCTATATATGACAATTCTAGGGGTTGGTTTTTATTTCGCATTCTCTCATAAAGAGCCTAGAATATTGCAGTTGGATATTTTTTCATTTCAGGAAAGGGGGATAATTCATTATCTGTCACAATCAGTGTTTTCTTTTTAAATCAAAATAAATTTTTCAGTTAATTTTCATATTTCTTGATGCAACTGTTACCCTCTGTTCTTAAATCTGCGAACAGCCAAACTTGTAAGAGACTTTGCAAGAGTAGGAAACTGCTCACCCCCTGAAAATGAAAAGTCACCCTTTCTCAGAGTACAAGATTTTTGCTTCTGTTGCTAGCATCTCTGTGGAATGCCCTTTTTTCTTTGGAGTTACTCTACCAGCTCTCTTTAAATCTTGACATGAGACCCTACAGAGTACAAAAGCAGGAATGTTACTTTACATCTTCTGGTTTGACCAGTCATAGTCTTTGTGAGAAATGCAAGTATTGCTTAAGTTAAATGCCCTAACTAACACAGGACTGTTTGTGGAAAAAGATGTTCCTTCTCTGTAGCAGTAAGTAGAATTGATTATGAGCAGAAAATAACTGAAGTAGTTACTGCCTTTAATTAAAGGGTGTAGGGATGTCAGCATCACTTGTTTTCCTCCTCCTGAGACTTAAAGACTTTAGGATTCTTTTTTCAATCCAATTCCTAGTTCATCATCCCAACATTGTTTGCAGTATTTAACCACCTACTCATAAGTTCAGTTTTAAAATATACAAGAAACTTCTTGATGCTGTAACCTTAACTCTTCCCACAACACTGTAATTCCCTCTTTTCTTCTCCTGCACCATTATATATGTAGTATTTCCACCCACATTTATATTTAAGTGCTAGAATCTCCCAACAGCATACTTGCAGTAAATGCAAGCCTGGGGTGCTAAATAATGTGAAGGTGACATGCTCTGGCTGGTGTGACTGATTAACAATGCTGGTTTTAACACTTTGCACACCTTACCAGCTTTCCTCATGAAGTCACAGGATGCAGGTGTACACCTCATAAAACTACATATGTAAGAACAAGGACAGATTCTGCAGTTAATCTACAGAGTTACCAGTTAGTAGCAGATGAACTGTATTCCAAAGAAGTGCTGTTGCAGTGGAGCAAGGGAACTGCTAGCTTGATGTTCAGTATTGCAGTTGTTGCCACAGAACATTTTAATACTGTTGTAGAAAGTTTTGTGACCTGGTCAATATTTTACATGTATTATCTGTATCTTTATTATAATATTGTAATGGGAAAGGGTCTAAGGTTTGGAAGTCATCTACAATAAGAATGAAGGCCCTGAGTCTCTTTTATATTACTGTCATTTGCATCACATTAAAAGTATAAAGGGGCCTTAAATGAATGTCAGTTTAGCTTTCATCCTTTGAGTATCCCGTTACACTAATAATGGTGTAAACAGCCAGTAGAATAAATTAAAACCATTACCAATTGGCTGATTTGCACAATCATCTGAAATCAATTTCATAATATCGCTTTTGTGCACATAGTGGCCCATTCTATTCTATGATTCTAATAACATCCAGGTTTAGAAAAACAGGTTGAAAAGAAACTGACTTGGTTTTTATCATGTTTCAAGTCTTCACTTCTATTGGCTGTCCTTCTCCCAAGACTGTCTACAAAGAGAATGTGGTAAAAGATTTGTACCTCTAGATAATGGCCTGGCCAGAAATCTTACAGAATTGTCAGTAATACTGTTTCTAAGCTTTGGTATTTTATATTCTTAAAATACTTGCTTCCATTTATTGCAACTTCATCCCTTTTACTTGATTGTATAAAATGGGGTTGTGACAATCTACTGAACTCAGTTCTTTTCTAAGACCCAGCAGGGTGCGCAGTATTGTGTGGTGCTTTCACATGGCAGTGAGTTTTGAGACACAAAGCTAAAAGCCAACGTTTTCTGACTGCCCTAACTGTGGTGCTACTTGACAGTGGAACTGCTGGCACCGCCCTGCATGCTTGAGTCATGCAGAGCCTCCCTTGCTGCCAGTAGAAGCTTTTTGTAAGCATCAAGCCCCACTACATTGCAGTTATGAAATGCAATGCAGTGCAAGCTTATCTTTCAAAAAAGTTTGGGGAAAAGAAAACATAGCTTCATTGTTAAATTTCTAAACTGCAGTGATACTGCAGGGCCTAATTAGAACACATTTTGTACTTTGTGAATGCCAGTCTGATCCGTGCAGCTCAAAAGGCAGTGTCTGAACTTTATGAATCTCTTGTCCTCAAAATGAAAAAATAACTGTATGCAAGAAAAACAAATGTGATATCCCAATACCACTAAAAGAAAGGCACTCCTAGCCAATACAAGCATTCAGACATTTCAGTCCTCAACGCTTAATTGTTCAGTTTGGAAGAGACAGCTCTTCATAATGTGACAGTATCATACTAGGTCATAAATAATGTTCAGAATTTGCTCATAAGAAAAAACAGTAATAGGTAAGGACACACTGTACTGAAATGCTATGGCTAATGAATGCTTTCTTGCTTTGCAAAACTAAAAGATATACCAGTATGCCAAAGCAAAAAACAAAACAAAGTCAGCATTTTCTTTCTTTCTTTCCTTCCTTCTTTCTTCTTTCTTTTTCTTTTTTTCTTTGGGATGCATTTGATATTTATTTTCAACTTTGAATTTGAGGTTTTGGATTATTTCCAGTTACCAACCTACTGTTACTTAGATCTGGAACATAAAATTAACTTTTTTAAACAAAAGGTGATGTACAGGGAGAAAAAAATCAGAAAGAAAAAGCACTTCATTATGTCACAGTATTTACAGGAGAAGGTATAAAAATTGTTTCTTTTCTCAAATAACATTTGGGGCCTGATTCTTTCTTAGTATAACTGAGCACAGCTTCATGAGGCTGGTGGAGCTGTGAAGAGTTACACTAGCTCACAAACTGAACCTTAAAATCTTCTTTGCAGACAAGGGAACCCTTACCAGCAGTACTTGAAGACTTGTGAGTTGTGACTGCATGTTACTTGAAAGACCTAATTAAGCTATGTTTTTTGGTGCAAGCAGTTGTTGTATATGATTTCATGTTTATGTAGCAAGATGCATTGAAATGTTGATACTAGTATTGAAACATACATGTAAAAATTGTTGTTGTGGAAATTGTCTGTTCTGTTCTATTTTTCTTGTGTGTCTCATCTGTTTAGATCGTAAACTTTCTTTTTTTTTATTGTCCTAACTGAATAAGGCTAAATGAATACTGTAATTGAAAATATATTTTAAATCTTGTCATGAGTTTTTAAAAAGACTATTACAAATTGTATCATTCCTGATTACACAGAACTTTGTGGGTGGTTTTAAATAAATTTTATACTTCTATTTTGCACTTAGTCGTCTAATTTTTCTTTCCTGATACTTCATGCATTTCTTCTTGTAAAATACTTTGAGAAATAAAAGAAAGTTGCTTTCCAATTCAAACCAAAACAAAGTCATGCTGAAGTACATGAAGACTAAAATTAGGCCAGAAGAGCTTGTGCCATACAACTTAAAGAAAAGTTAATGCTCTGCTTCATAATATAGCATATAATGCTCCACACATGCCCCAGTTTAAACCACTACATGGCTTGAATTAAAGTTTTAGACAAGGAATTATAAAATTACTGATTCTAAAGCTAGAAATAGTCTAATCTTGCAGCATATAGGAGGGTGCTGAGAACCTCATCAAAGATATTCTGACAATAGCAGGGAGTTACTCAACTAAAAATACTAGTCTTAGTATATTTATATAATTTTCCATACAGGCAGTAAACAAGTGCCTGTTAATCATCTTGTTAAGGGAGAATAAGAAAATAATTGCTGATGAAGTATTTTCATTTTATGAGCCATTTTCCCTGCAGAAATTTTGCTCTCATGACTAATAACCGTCATTATGTGTAGAAATACATTTACAAATTAACTCAGCCCAATAGGATTACTGTGGGTTCACCCACATCAGCAGGGTTTCTGCACTGGAAAGGGATGGGGTATAAATCTGGCTCCTATCATCAGTTTGCCTTTGCTTCATAAAGGACCTGTCCCAGACAGAGCTGTAGAGTAGAAGCAGCAGTCAAAAAATCTTGAAGCTCATCATCTTCTAACTAAAAAGGACAAAACAATTTGTGAACATGACTACACAGTGTCTCTTTCCTACCAGCCTTGTCTGGTTTGGAGCAAGGTTATGGGATCATTTACTGTGGCTTTTAAAATCCAGCTACTGGAAATAGTCCAGGTTTTATTTCCTTCAAATCAGAAGTTTGGTTTGGGATTTTTCTCAAGACAAAACAGCTTTCAATGCTGCTCGGCTTTAATATGTGACATTTTGGTGCGGAACAATACTAGACACAATTCCTCTTGTTTAAATCTGAAAAAAAGTAGGAATACAACTTTGAATGTTCATATTTGCTGCTTTTCTTTCTCTGTTAAGTACAGTATCAAATGCTGATGTTAGAATGATCTTCCAGATAACTGAAATCTCCCAGAAGGCAGAAAAATGCTGCTATCCTCAGGCTTCAATAATTCCCTAGAAATAAGACCACGTTATGTGATATTGGTGCACCTACTTCATGGGAGCTGAATGTGGAAGGCCTTTACCCTCCTATTTACTGCTCTTTTGGAAGATAATCATAACTGGGGTTTTGTAACAGCTGCCACAGGTGCCTAAGAAAACATGGATTTTTAATGGTGCTCAAAGACTTGGGAGCAGATACAAGAACATAATGATCAAGGGAGAGACACAGATGAGAAACAGTGCCAGCCAACTGCAGATTGCCTCCCCCACATTCCCACTGGATAGCATGTTTCCACTCAGAGCTCCATTTCTTCATGCGCTATGGCAGGATTGTGTAAGTTTTAAAACACAGCTTGACCCGTTGCTTGTGGGAACAAAAGTACATAAAATTTACCTGCCCTGGCACCCTGAAGGTTGCTAAACATGAACTTATCTTTCAAGCTCAACACCTGAAGGTGGTTTCAGTGCTTTCTTGTATTTTGGATTTTGTTGCATAAATTATACAGGTAATAAAATATTGATACAGTACAGTTGGTTGCTTTTAAATTCTTAAGATGTTATAGCTTTAAATTAGAATACCTATTAAAATGGTCTTAACTGGTAACAGTAGTTTAACCTGCAAGATAAATTGTTTTGCTAGTGCTATAGTTACAGTTTTCTGTGGTACTCTAATACCTGATAAAGATCACAGAATGACAGGGTTTGGCTGCTGCTGAATAATGCTAATGCTGATTACTGTTGATAATATCATTATACAGTATTAGGTTACATCTTCAAAATAGGTATTAATCAAAATATTGGACTTCCTGTGAATTTTCTACATCAGAATCACCATCATATACAAATGTAATTTAATCACAAGCAAGATAGTGCTTCAGTTAGTAGTACTTTGGTTAAAGAAATGGCCTAGGAAATCTAAAATAATTACCAGTCATGCCCATCTGTGTTTTTAATCTAAGATGCACTGGAAAAAGTATTTTAAATGTGGAAATTTAAACTCAGCTATTGCAATAATCATTGCCTGGGGCACAATTCCTAAGATGGGCCTCAATTCCCTGAGATGTCTGCTTATTTCTAGATAATCTTTTGCTTTTATGATACAGACCACTTAAAACTTTCAGCAGTTGATATATTGAAAATGTTAGCATCTTTTCACGAGGCCAAAAATTATTTAAAATTCCTACTCTACCATGTGTGTATCTCTATTCATTTGTAAAATAACTGGGCAACACTTCTCCACTGTTTAATTCTGAAGCAGTCCTGAATTGCTGCTGGAACAAAAAAGCTAAAAATAAGCTGAAAAATAATGCTGAAAAATAAGACTAAGTCATGAAGCATGAGACTACACTCAGCTGTTCTGCACTGGGAACTGTGCCTGCCTTCAGATCAGAGGCCTGTGCTCTGCTACAGGAAGAGGCTAAATATTGCAGGCAGTTGTGGAAGGGAAATAGGTTCTCATCCCTCAATCTCTTGCTTTTCAAGCAACACAGCTAAGATTAAAAAGGTGGTCAGGATTTTTCTAATCAGTCGACTGCCTGTCTACAGAAGTGCATTGACTGTGTATTTCATATAGCTTAGCTACCCCAAGACTGTAAGGAGACAGATGAGAAATCCTTTCTTGTACACACATTCAAATCTGATATACACAGAAAAACAGGGCCTTCCAAAAGGTATTGAGGACTTTCCTAAAGCACCCAAGTACAAGTCAGATTGGGTAAGAAGAAAGGAATGCTTAAACCCTATGGCTTTACACCTCTTTTTTTCTGCCATGAACCATGAAGAATGATCCAAGCATTACAGGTCTCCCTACGCCTATACAAGAAGTTTCTACATTAAACTAACATTCATAACAATAATTTCTCCTTCAACCAACATTAGATAAACAGATATCCTGCCCTCCCCAAAGAACTGTAAGACTCAGGAAAGTAGTTCTGATAGAAGTAAAATATTAAATAGTTAAGCTGAACATTGTAAAATTTGAACCCAAATCTGTCTGATTTTATTTAAGAAATTACCTTACCCTTAAAAGATAGAGTTCAAAAAGATTTCTCCCTTTTGCAAGAAATGCGTTTCTCTGACTTTAAAGCATTAACTATGATCATCCAAAACAATTTCTAAAAAGGTTTCCTTCTAATACACCTTTTCAATCGTAAGAATGGTTTTTTTCAAATTTTGAAGTGTCAAATGGGACCATTCAGAAGAAAAAATTATTTTATACTTGGTTAGGAGAAGATGTTTAGTTGCTTATATAAAATTACTGTGCCTAAGCATTGGTTCAACTGAATGAAAGCCAAGCTTTTGTGGGATTGACAGAATAGCAGCAAACAACACAGACACTGATGGGCTCTGCCTAGGGAGATAAGTTCAGAACTGAAATAGAAATGCAGTTACCTCACTAATGGTCAGTTGCCCCATTAACAGGGCATTGAAACAGTATTTAGATTATATTTCCTCTAGGCATTACTGATAATCTGTTCAGTCTTCTATTTACCTCAGAATATCCTTCAAGTTATTTGCTGAAACTTGTTTCTTATTTTCTTATTTTATAGAAATGCCTCTTTCTTGACTCTATGTTGCAAAATTTTTAGGAGAAGACTTTTATGTATCCCTTCTAGCATTTTTTTATTTTTTTTTATGTAACCACAGAGGCTCTGAAAGGCTTTATGCCATAACTGCAACCAACAACTACAGTTCAGTAAAACAGTAAGGCTGCACTTACTTAATACCATGTACCTCTTCTGCACTGCCACTAGCATTGCATGCACTAAAGCAGTTCTCTAAAGAAAGGCTTTCCATCACTCTCCTTTCAAGCCCAGCTGTCACTCCTGTGTGGAACTATTCTATTAACAGACTAATTTTTCTACACAATTTTTTACTTCATTTCAAATATTCTTCTAAAAATAGTACAGCTTCTGTAAATGTTTTTATTTGTTCAACAGGGGAACTTGTCCCTGAAGCACACAGTTCTTAACAATCTCTTGAAGACCAACTTCACTCATGTTCTCATTTTCAAAAGAAGGATAAGCATTGTAACAGTTTCTGGTTTCACACTTTATTTCAAAACCGGGAGGTTTACTTTCCCAAAGCTGTAGGGTAGGGCTTCCTCCTAAAAGCAAGAAAAAATATTATCTGCAGCTGATATCCAGTCATTCCTTTTAGATTTCAAAACCCCTGCAGCAAACACTTGTGTTTTGTGTTAAATTCTTGATACAATTACTCTTATGAGACACCTTAGAGGTGTCTGAAGATAGCAAAGATTTTTTTAGTGACAAATGTGATTATTTTTCTGCTTCTTGAACATCTTGGGGATCTGAAGTTGGAGTAATTAGTCAGCTTCACTAAGTACAAATGTGTTTTTATCTCTAAAATTAATGATGGTATTTTAGTTCTTTTTCTTTCTCAGTTGAAGGTGAGATGCTGCACCAAACAACAAATATAATGTGCCCAATGTTGATGCTTACCAACATCAGTGCAGGACCAAAATTTACACTGTATACAGAAACAGTACGATTTCGTATTCCTTGAGCTAATGGAGAAACTTCTCTATCTCAAAGCAAAACCATACACTAGCTTTTTAAACACCCAGTATGCTCACTGAAGATCTGTTATATCCACTTCTCAATGTGTACTCCACCTATACCCAACAGCATGCTTCTACTTGCTAATTCAGTGTTTATACTTTTTGGTGTATTGGCTGTTGCTTTTAGAGGGATGGATCAGAAATACAGGTGCTGTGTGTTTTATTGTGTATTTATCTATTATGTATTTATTTCTATGATTAGGTTGGATCCAAGGAGATACTGTTTCTGAGAGCTCTTTTGGTCATAGATCCTTAAAAACAAACCAAAAAGCTGTGAGTTTTAAACCTTTTTAAATAACAGTATTTAACAGAGAACCAAACAGGCCTCTATTCAAAGGGGACATAAGTATTTTCATTCCAGAAAAGCTCTGGTTAGTAAAGAGCATGTACATGATTGTGGAAGGTGCCACAGATTAACTTCCTGGCTTTCCTGAGCAAAGGCAGGCAGCTGAGTATTAAAGACCAGAGCTCCAAAGTGTTAACTACCTGCACTATGAGGTTTTACTACTACACAGCATTCCTTGATACTAAAATTCTTTGCAATTTTCCATGCATCTTTATTAAATGTACTGATTGTGACAGAAGACACATGATGTTGATTATGAGTTCTAAAAATTACCATTTCTCTCCACAATATCCCCAGCATGTTCTGAACTCCTGAAACCACCAAGAAGGCTGGAAGCAGCATATGGTTTATGGTTTTTGCCTTTTAATTTTTATCTTTTTCTCAACTTGCCTGATTATTTTCAGGTAACTTGTAGAATTCTCACATCTTTCAGACTTCTGCCTCTTCATCAATTTTGGATTAAATTGTACCTGACGGATACTTAGGGTGCCTGGAGTTATTTGAAGAAACAAGAATACAAGTGCTCACATTTTTTCACTGTGATTTCCATTACAACTGTTTTTCATCAAAACAGCATGGTTTATCTTGAAAAGAATTCAAAAGGAATCATTAATGTACTATAAATGGCAGCAGCAAATTTGCCAGTAATGGTAGCAGTATGTCTGTGGAAAGGAAAAGGTACAAGAAGTAATGTTCTACTTGACGTGCAGGAAATCAGGCTGGTGGTCTCCTATGAGCTTCTAAGGCTTTCTTTGAGATTGTCACTATGCCTTATGCATCCTCAGATAAAAAAAGCCCTGGTCCAAATGACTGAAGAACAGAGCTACTTTATAAAATTCTGATCATTGTTGCCAATTATTTTTTCTTTTAATACAATTTCACCACTGTCTTTTACATTCATAGTGTGGGAGGGCCCTGTTACCTTCTCAGCCTCTAGTCTAATATCCAAGTTAAATAGTACAGATGCTGCTTTATTCATGGAGTTATGCCAGGAAAGACATGAGTAATGTTTAAAATGTCTGGACTTAAACACATGTTTATCCATGTAAAATATCTAAACCCCCATGTAATTTTCAGTGTATTTTAAAGGGCTAAGGCAGATCTGTCTTTACAGATTACCGAGTACCAAATGCTGGCAGAAATTCACCTTCTCCTGGTGGTATCCTGCTTCCTATAGTTGCATCCTGGTGTTCATAATACAGCGCACTGCAAGGGGAAGTTTCATGTTATTGCCATGTAAGATTTTATTCCCTAACCCTAACTTTGTTTTTAATGACAACAAATGAAACACTTTAAAGTCTCATTTCCATTTACAAATGCAATGATTCTTGGGTATAAACTGCTTCAAAGCATCCTACATGCTTTGATGAACCCCTCTGGTGAGTCTTGTTTCCCTTCACCTCACATGATCCTATTACCCTCCTCTCGCCAAAATAGCATAAATGCTTGCATGCATAAAATCAGCTCTCAGGGCTCATGCATGGCTTTACTTCGGGCTGAAGGTGGTCTATCTCTTCCGCCACTAAGGCACCCAGGAGGTGGCGTGAAAAGTGCCCAACACCTACACTTACGCCCGGACTTACACCAACGACTAGGTTGTAGGGCGGGGTAAATGGCGGAGCAAAAGCCAGCTACCGCGGTGGACACAACACCTAGGCCCAGCTGCAAGATGGCGACTACTCAGCCCCACCCGAGGTCCGCCCGCCTTGACCAAGATGGCGCAGGGGTTCCACTCCCTCTCCTAACGGTCTCTCCGCACGCGGCGGGCTGACAGCGAGCCTAAACGCTAACCTGACCCCGTCTCGCGCGGTCGCAGACCTTAACGTAAGCAGTGTGCGCCGCCGCCTGCTGCCGCTCGCGGGGGTGGGCGCGCTTGCGCAGTGGGGGCGCGTTCGGTGCGGGAGGTTCGGAGGGGCTGGCGATGGCTCCAATGAGGCGCCGTTCAGGTACCGTGGCCAGCGGCAGAACGGGCTCGGGTGGGGCGCTGGGGCCTTGGGGGTTTCCCCGGAGCAGGCCTTGGTGGTGTCAGGGATGAGGAGGAGCACGGCGGGCGCGGGCCCGCGCTCAGGCCCGCATTGTTGGCCGAGGGCGGCGGCAGGAGGAGGAGGAGGGGCGGGCGGCGGCGGCCTCGCCGCTGCGGGGTGGGGGGGCAGGTGGCCTGCCGCCGCCGCGCTGGGCCGGGAGGAAAGGCCGGTGACCACCCCCTCCCCTTTTCGTTTCTCTCGTGCTGTGTTTTCCGCTCCGCGGCTGCGGCTTCGCGATGGGCTTTGGAGGCCACGCGCGACAAAAAAAAACAACCCAACCTCTAAACCGGGGAGGGAATAGCGGTGCTGAGCGGTAGGGTCGCTTTTAAAAACCATGGTGGCGGGGCAGGGAGGAAGGAGAGCCGCGGAGCTGGATGAGCGGCCCTGCCATGTTCGCGTGGTTTAACTTGCCCTTGTTCGGGGGGGAGGGAAGCCGAAAGCGTGCGCTGTGCCTCTGCCGGCAGCGCTTCCCGGTGGCCGCCGAGCAGTATCTCCGAACGAGAAATAATAATGAAAACTTCGTTCTGCAGAGTCACCCTTCCCTTAGGCTTCGGTGGAATCTCCAGTAAATTTTTGAGTTTAAGTAGTGGTAGTCTCACTGTTAAGAAGGGGAGAGTGGGGATCGTGCCTTAGGAAATTAGAACAACTTGTCTAGCAGCTTTCTGTATTTCCCACTTTTGATGCGTGTTGCCCACCAGGTTTAGGGGTGTAAAGATAAACTTTCAACGCCTTTTATTTTTTTTTTTTTTAACCCAGAATTATAATAGGCTGATGGTGTGTGCGTCAAAGATTGTAGCTGCGCTTTATTTTAATAGATTGCAGTTATAGAAGATAGACACCAGGAGATTTTGCCTTTCGCCATGGCTCAGTTTGGAGGACAGAAGAATCCCCCTTGGGCTACTCAGTTTACAGCCACTGCAGTATCTCAGCCAGGTCAGTTTACGTATCACTTAATGTTTGAACCTTGACATCTAGTAGATTTGGAGATTCTGTAGTTGGGTATGCAGTTGAAGAGTGGCACCATGCTATCTAATTTATTTAAACGGTTTAAATTGGAAGTTTTTCGCACAATAAAAACATTAAAGGTTATTGTCTAATACTGGCTGTTGAGTTTGTGGAGCTTTTGTGCTTGTTTTTCATTTGGTTGGTTGGTTGGTTTTTTTTTGTAAGAGGTGATAAGTAAAGTCCCAGGTGAATTTTTATTGATTCTCTGGTCAGTAAACAGCATATCAAGTTACTCATGTCCAGAGATGTAGATCTAATTGCATTGCTGTAGATTAAGTAATAATAGAGCTAATAAAGCACTAAGAACTTTTTAAAGTGCTGCCTGAATTGCATTTCCATGGCAACCTAAGCCACTATTTACAAAATATTTTGTCTTTGTTAATAGATTGGACATATTTCACATAGAGAAGAGGTCTGTGAAATTTGTTACTTGACTGGGTGGCCAACGTATTTTCTTTCTAAATGGCATATTAAAACTTAAGGATCCATATAACCAAATGTATTACCCTGTTAATGATAGGGAGTTTCTTTTTGAATTAGCTAAGAAGACTTATCAGATATTAAAAGAAACTAGCTGGCTAGGTTTCCATGTTTCACATTGGTTTATAGGATAATAAGTTTTGAAACGAGAATGTGAAGCTTGCTGCATGGTGAATTTTGGTGCTTCCATTTCCAGTTCCGGGATGCTTTTTTCTCTTACTGAATACAAAATGTTTCCTAAATACTATAGTTTCATTGTCTGATGTGAGAAGGTTTTAACAAGGCTGTGGTACTTTGAGCATTCAGGATGCCAGAATGTGAGCACAGGCAGTAACCTTGTTGAAGAGATGTCTTTAGAAAGAGTTGTGTGGTTTTTGTCATTGTCATTTGAGCCTTGCTCTAATTTGTATGAAGTTGAATGTCATACTTCTCTAGTAAGTGGTTTTATGTCTGGAAGCTTAGCAAAAGTTGGGAATGCCTGCCATTTTTTGGAAGTGCATGATTTGGGGTGGGGAGAATAAATCTTTCTCCTGATCCAATTTTTTTTCCCAAAATGACTTCTCCATCTCCAGTTTTTTCCTTTGGGCACTGGTCCTATTGTGTAGTGCATGTCTTCGGGGAACCGCTGCCACCCCACTCATCCACACCTCCCATGTGTTTCATGGTACTTGGACCCAGTGTGCCTTTTTCTCCATGCCCATTCTGTCCCACTCTCTACTTAAATTGTTGCTGTACTTAACTAGCTGGCTACAAGCATTTTTTTCACTGCTTTTCTGAAGAGATTAAGCCTCTTCAATCCAAAAGGCAGTACTCTCCTTCTCTAATAAACTGCTTAACAGAAGAAGGGGCTGGTATTGGGAAAATGGGAGAGGCAAGCTTAGCTTTTGGTTCTTGTGTCTGAGTGATCAAAGGATGGTATCATATGGGCTAGAGTGTTCTTCATACATTGGCTAATGTGACAGCTAATCCATCAAAAATACTGGTGGAAGACTGAGGGCCAGCTCCCTGTCCTGTTTCAGAGGGAAAGCTGCATAAAATCCACTGACAGGGAGAAGCTGGCAGCCATCTTAGACTTTGCTGAGCTGGGACCAGAAGGGGGCCCTGGAGAAGAGGTGGATGGAGCAAGGGCACTAGAAGCATATATAAACTTCTTATCCATTTTCTTATTTCTGTGACTCTGCCTTCTGTCAGCCTACTTCTGAGACTCCTGACTTTAAGTGAAGTACAAAATCTAATCGGGCCAGGGCTGCTCAGCATCAGTGGCTGTGAGAGTTTTTTCACTTGTCTGCACTTCAGTGAGGACAGTATCTCCTTAATAGGGATTTTTAGCTGTTTATGTGATATGGAAGCACTTGACTCAAACATGAGAGCCATTAAAGATGCACATTTGACTGTGCTTTTGCCTTCTTCCTGTGCTAGTTCCACCATCCTTTATGTTCCTAGTGCCCTTCAGACTGTAGTATATTCTCTCTAGCATCACTTGAAGACATTTAGCTCCTTGTGTCCTTTGAAGTCCTTATTCCTACTGCGTTACACAGTCATCATGCCGGCCTATGTCCTCTTTCTTCCCTGTCTCTACTATTGAATCCAGTCCCTGGGATTCTACTGGCCAGCTCCTGTTTTAGTACCAGTGTACATGTCTGCCGGCTTTTTATTGGCAATTATTACTTATAATGGTTTATAATAAAGAGCACAGGAAACTTGTTTTGCAAAGGAAGCAGTGCTCTTTGGCACTGCTGAGAGCCGAAGGACAGTGTTTAACTACTGAACTGCAGCTAGGTAGTCACCTTTCATGCACCCTCCAACACTGAAGTATGAATGTATGGCTAGGTGGTTTGCCTGATGAACAGAGATGCAGTCAGTGTTCAGGCATGCTGTCTAGCATGTACTGCTTCTCACCTGCACTCAAGAAGTTGTGCAGATCAGCTTATCCGTTTGAGTTTCAGCATTCATAAACTGATTTTTAAAAAACTATGTTTACGAATTTTTAATGTATTTTTAGAGGATTGGTAAAAGGTGTTACATATATTTATGTATACCAGCTGTTTTTATCTAAGTGTCAGGTTCCTTCTCCAAAGTGTCAAGGTGCTTGGGTATGGGGGAGAGGTCTTTGTAACACAAGCAAAATGATATATAGCTTTTTGCGAAGGCTGTTGTCAAAAGTGGTGAGTGATGGTGTTATAAACCCAGCTTGCTAGTGACAAAAAGGTAATTTCAGAGTTGGGGGGTGGTGTTGATTTATATCGCCGACTTGGTTGCTGTCTTGGCCATCCCTGGTGAAAACATAGGCTCTTAATTATTAAGGTGTGACACTAAGGTAGTTGTAGAGTAACATGCTGTGTAATGAAGGGTTCCTGGGATCCCTTTAGGATAGCTTACTAATTGCTGGCTGTGCCTGTGTATTAGAAGAGGGATGGGTAATTCCAGGTCTAGCAAAGATCTGTGTAAAGAAACTGCTACTTGGAACACAGTGAAATTGTTTCTCTATTCCTTGTCTCGTGGTTTTGTGCATCACATGACTAAGACCAGAATAATGTCCCTCCTATGCTGTTTAAGCATTATTAAAGCATAAGTTAAACCATGTCTACTATAGAAAATTAAAGTTTATAAATTTCCTAGGTAGCACAGATTGTTTTTTCCAAGTACTCTATGCTTTTAACTTGCATAACAATGTACAAGTTCCTGAAACACCTGCAAAGGAGAATCCCCTCCTATTCTTTCAGGTGTTATTTTTTGACCTGTCCTTGATTTGTACTGCAGTGCTTGGCATGTGCTGTTTTCAGGATATGTTTTCTGGTTGCACAGTGAAGCCTGTTTTTATAGAACTGTAGTCAAGGGGAAGTCCCAGCTGTGCTGCATTCTGGCTGCTTTGCATCATCATTATCTTTATTATATAAAAAAACTTCATTGTATTAGAGTGAAAAGCAGCACCTGATGAAAACAGGTACCCTAAGTTCAGTATGTTGTTACTGCTGGTGGCCATGAAAAGGTGACTATAGAAGTGATAGGACAAGCACATAGTGGATTTCAGAGCCACCAAGAAATAGCAGCTGATGCACAGTTTGGTGGCTTGCTCTAAACGGATGTCCTGTGATAAATACACAGAGCCTGGTTGCTGTTGTGTGCCTGTTAACAGGAATTCTTTTTGGGTAGGTTGAATGGCATTTGTATTATAAGTGTGTTAAACTTGAAGAAACTTAAACCCAAGCACACAAACTCATAATTTCTGGCAGCTGTGAAGTGTCCAAAGCTCTGGAAAGGGTAATCCTTTACTGTAATCCTAGTAAATCTACATCACTTATCAATGAGATATATGTGGCTAAATACTTGAAGATGTTTCCATAATCTTGAAAAGTCTCTGGAGTTTAGAAGCTGTGAGAGGGGCTGTTGAATACTATCTCTGTGTTTGCTACAACTGAAATTTGTTACCTAGGAAGATGCTTGAGCTGCAGCTTAGGACCCTTAATTTCTATCCAAACCCTTTCATATGGTTATGCCATGCAGCATTTGGTGCAAGTGGAAGTTTTTCAAACTATGTTTAAAGGAAGGCATCTCCATTGCTGTACTTTCTGAGATAATTACAAATCCTAAGGAGCTATTGTTCGTCACAGCAGATGTTTGTTGCCAATAATAATAATTTGGCAGTCAGATACCAGTTCCACGCTTGGTGTGCCATTCATTCTGTGTGCATTGTTTCTCTGTGTGATTTTCCCTTTTCCTAAAAAAAAAAAAAAAAAAAAAAAAACAAATACCAAGAAAAAAAAAAAC